>LTAE01005160.1:2397-26481 GCA_001647135.1 Pontederia paniculata | reverse complement strand
GCAATATGCTCAATGCAAATATTAAGCCAAGTGGTTATCATCTTAAGTTCTTCTTGTCCCATTAGTGACTTTGAGGTGACTTTGAGAATTGCTTTGTTGTGACTATGAATGACTCATGAGTCTTTAGAGGCTTTGCCAATAGGTCAGTGGGGATGCACAAGCCACGACCGAAAAGGATGCTCGAAAAATTCATTTGTTGTAAGGCGGAGAGAAAGCCAGACAACAGGAACTAGGTAGCAGCTGATCTACCAGTCCCCCATCATCATAAACACTGCGCTCTCAATCATTCAATGCATGTCGACCTCATCATTAATTTCGTGTGGATGATTGACCCTTTATCTTGACCACATATTAGTCCTTAAGATTACATAAGCATTCCACAACATTTACTAAACATAAAAATGATTCATCAAATGCATATGAAACATATCGGACACGACCCGTGATGTTCTGTCACGGTCCGTGATGTTCTGTCACGGCCCGTGACTGTCTTGTCACGGCTCGTGAGAACTTGGTCGCGGCCGTGACCAGGTAATGACTCCTTCAATTATGCATTGTCACGACCCGTTACAGTCTGTCACGACTCGTGACTGTAGAGTCACGACCCGTGAAGACTCGTCACGGCCCGTGACTGATCCATCACGGCCAGTGATGACTCTGTCACGGTCGTGATTGAGCAACAGTAACATTCGTCATGGGTCGTTACGATCGTACCCATTCATACGGTTCGACCGAAATTGGCTCGGGATGACCATTACGATCGTCACGGCTCGTTACGGCCGTATCTGTTCCTACGGATCGACCGAATTTGACTCGGGATGGCCATTACGGTCATGTGCATGGTCGTATTCTGTCGTCATGGCCCGTGACCATGTGGTCACGACCGTAATACTATCCATCACGGCCCGTGACGCATTCATCACGGCCGTGATGGGGCTTCTGGGTGTCGCCTGTTCGTGCCGTCTTAGAGGTTGTTGCCGTCACGGCCCGTGACACCTTCATTATGACCGTGATGGGGCTTCAAAGTGGCGCCCGATCGCGCGTTCACGGCTGTTGCCGTCACGGCCCGTGATGAATCCATCACGGCCCGTGACGGGAAGTTCCTGAGCGTGTTTCGCCCCATTTCTTCTCCGAATAGTGTCGAGATTCTTCTCTTTTTGCATATTAATATATGGAGATCAATAGCCCTACGTTTTCTACATCATTTGGCTTTAACATCTACATTATATACATTATACCTTCATATAGAATTCATTTCGAATCAATCCAAGAGAAATTCCTTCCTAGGGTATAAACATCATCTATTTCTTATGGAGACTTTAAAATCAGAATCTATAACATGTAATCATCATATCAAATCCATCATAATACGATAAAATCCTAGCATGCATCGATCTATCATGAAAAATCTAATCTAAGGGGATCCGACATGTTACATATTTTTTCCCTGTTGAATCTTCTTTTTCTTTTCTCTTAGATCTAGTTCCTTCTTCGTTCTTCGCGTGATGTCTCTCTTCCACCGCCTCCTAGTGATTCAGTATAGATTTAGAATAAATAAAAATGACAATCCTAAGGGGGAGGCATAGATCCTTTACCTATGTGCTTGGAAGAAGAGAAGATAAGAGATGAGAGAGGGCGGCTAGGGTTTTTGGGAGAAGGCTGCCAAACGAATTGACAGATTTTCTTAAGGGGCTTATTTATAGGGTGGCCCAATCTCCAACTTATTTATTTCCTATTTTATAAAATATTGAGTGTTACAATATATATATATATATATATTATAATTAAACGTTACAAAATGAGTAGTTAAATATCTTATATCTATATCATTATTAATAAACAATAAAGCATAAAATTTTAAAAAAGAAATATTATTTATTTTTTTATTATTTATATATTATAACTCATTTAGTCAAGGATTTGAGAATGCCCGAGAATTCGAACTCATGAAGAAGGGAATGAGAAGTTTAGGAACCATTAAATAAAGCCAAAGTTTAGCCAGAATGCGCAAGGATGCTCTCAGTTCAAAAATATAATTTTAAAACGGAATTAGGATAGAATGATAAATAGTTTATTCTCGTTAAATAAGTTTGGAGTTTGATTTTTTTTATGTATAAAAAAATTATGCATAGTGAATATTAAATTAATTAAATTTAATAGTGAATCGAAACTTCTAACTTATAAGTTATAACTAATGTGCTTTTTAACGTTGTTCGACGTCATTTCGGAATTGGCAGCTAAAAAAATTCTAAAAATGCAGTCCGCTAATCCACTAAATAATTTATTTTTGCACGTAGATTTTGAAAGCCTTGGTCAACAATTTGAAGATTCTTCAACGTTCATAGGCGCTGACCAAAAACAAGTCGGACGCGCATACGGGTCAGCAAAGTAAGTGTTATGCTTTTTTTCCCAAACCCACGTGCTTAAAATTGTAATCATACCCGGGGAGTGATAAAAATTCACAATCCAGCTTTCAGTTACGTAACCCTTATTTTTTCTTTTCTTCGAATGTACATTAATTTGTATTATTAAAGATATTTAATACGTATTGTTTTATTTTGTATTTATTTGTGTTATTACTATTTTATTTTTTCATTTATTAGACATTTAAAATATGGGTTAAGTTTTTTTTAGTCTCAATTCGATTCATGTTTTGATCCTACATAAGACCTGTTTGAAAATTTTGTAATTTTTTTAACGTTTTAAAATATTATAGATAATATACTTTTAAAAAGTATCTTATTGTAATTGTTTTCGACATAAATAAATTCTGAAATTGTTTGATCATATTTTTAAACATACTGTAACTACAAAGAAAATAGAAAAAAAAAGAAGGTAAAAAAATACTAACACTTATTTATAAAATAATTCGTCGAATATTGTAGCGAAATAATTAAATACTTTAAAATCATATTTTTAAAACTATATAGCATTATGGCCGAAATCTAATTCAAAATTTTCTTTTTAAAAAGTTTCGGATGTGCTCTAATTCCACCCAATGGATCCGACCCGATTTCGCTTTCTCGAGTCATTTGCGTATTTAAACTCTCAAAAATAGCAAGTTTTCCTCACAGGGCCCTCGGAATCCTCCATCGCTGCTCGTCTCCTCCATCTCAACAAAACTCGATCCTGTAGAGTTCAGGTATAATTTTCTTCTTGTTGTATCCTTCCAAGCTTTAGATCGATTCTTCCTGCGTTAGATTTCATCTACATGTCTCAATTTGGATAGCTCGAATTCTTAGATTTTGTTTTATGCCCTAGTTATTCTAGGGTTTCGCAGTTTCGTGGGTGCCTGCCATTATTGGGGTTCATAGATTTTCTGTGCTAGCAGGGGAATTAGTGGTTTCTGTGGTGGTAAGGGGTGCAATTGTGCCGAGTTATTTTGGTTGTCGTTGGTCTTGTGAGGGTTGGAGCACAAAACCATTGATGATATGGAGCTCGGATATTTTTGCTTTAAGCGTTTGATTCTTTTGTTCCTTGTTTTAGATGATTAATCGTGATACATCTTATTGAAAACTAGTTTGGATTTTGATTGTTGAAAACCCGTCAAAGGCAATTGTTTTGTTAAATCTGTTTGCATTGCTGCAAGCAAACTTAAATAATTCTACAACTATATGGTTCTCTTGCATGTTATCTTATAGCTAAACAGATGGTTGCTACTGTCAGAGTCAGTTAAAAAGCAACAGTTGATTTTAATGAAATCAGGGTTATCCCCTGTATATCTTTTTTTCCATGTAGATATTGAATTTAATAATTTGATTGTGGAGCGGTAAATTTAGGAGGTTCAGGAAGCTAGTTGTTTGAAATGCCAAATTTATCCATTTTCCTTTACTCATTGGATAAGTCGGTCGAAGAGTAGACGATGGGATGTATGCTCGATTCTGGACTTTGTCCCTTTGGCTTGTGCTTTAACTTTGCCATAAAATCAGAGTGCTGGTTCTAGTCAATGTTAGTGAAGGTTTGTCCTTCTTAGGTGGGTTTGAGTTGGTTTTTTTCTCCCATGCTTCTCGAAATGTTAAGGATCTTTTGTAGTAACATGTTGGAAAGACTTGATTGCTAACTTAGTCAATGTTGACATATTGTTCCTTGCAGTTCTTAATTTTGTTCTTGTTTGTAACTTGAAGGCAGTTCTCATGGCATCCAAACGAATCCTGAAGGAACTGAAGGATTTGCAAAAGGATCCTCCAACCTCCTGCAGTGCAGGTATCTGGGTGCATTATTCTCTAATTCATATTTCTGTTGAAGGGAATTTCTCTACGAAATTCTTGTAACTGGTCTTTGCTCTATTTTTTTTCTGTTTCCCTGTAATAGAATAGCAATATAATTTCAGAAAAATATGTCTAACATTTGAAGTTGGTGAACAATAGAAAAACAAATGTCAGTATTATTTAATCTAGTTCCGTGATGTGATAATTTTTTAAATGATATCTATTCACTTCATGTGCAATATTGATTCACAGTATATTCTTTTGGCAGATTTTGGTTTAATTTTATATTCCACTACCAAAGTTGTCAAAATTGTAAATCGGAATTGACACGGAAAGGTTAGGCATACACGTACGAGGGATCTTAACACGGAACGGGCTATTCTAGCGAAAAATTATTTTGAAATATATATATATATATATATAATATTAATTAATATTATAATAAAAAGATTGAGAAACATCATCATATTAAACTTCTAAGATACTAAATAAGCAAGCGATTAATAACTACATATCATTCACAAGACATAGATACAATTAATAATCTAAAATTTCAGAATTTAAGTTAAATTGATAACATTTAAGACACATATCTTTTCTTAAAAAATAAGTGCTAGCTAAAAAAAGAGTTCTCCTGCACATGAGCAGGGCATTTCAGGACTGTTAAGTGTATAGGCTAACAAAAGCCACATCAAACACAAAAAAGATGGAGCCAGCACGTGTAACTCATAAGTAAAAAAACAATATAATTCTAATGAGAAACGTGAATGAGGTGTCTGCTCGTTAGCAGGGATCGCTCGTGACTACTTGTGAGCAGAAACTTCTCAGTTCTCACAAGCAGGAGACCTGCTTGCAGTCAAGCACCCTCTGTTCATGAGCAGACTTGTTAGCAGGCCAGGCTGAGAGAGGAGAGAGGAGAGAACAGGTAAGGGGACCATGCATCGCAGCAGTGGCCAACAGCAGGTGCAGCGAACAGAAAAGGCAGTGGACAATGAACAACAGCAGCAGCGAACAGCAGGAGCAGCAACCTGCAGCGGTGGCAAACCACAGGAGCAGGGAACGGCAGCAACAGCGAACAGCAGCAGCTGCAAACAGAAAAAGCAGAGGAGGGGGAGCAACAGCATTGGAGAACAGCAGAAGCAGCAAAAGGTGAACTGTGAGCGAATGTCAAACGGACGAAGCAGCCTGGTAGAATAACCGTTTGGTTTGTGCTTGGTTTGGGGCTTCAGGCATTGCTAGGGCATCACGTGGAACCCATATAACTAGGTAAAGCAAAAAAAAAAAAAATGTCGCCTGGACATGGCTGCATGCCATGCCTACCGATTTTATGAGCCAGCAAGCGATTTGTGTTTTCATATGAGTCAACTCGTTTTTGCCGAGTGAGGTCGTAGAATCATCCGATTCCACAAGTCAACTCACAATTTTGATAACCTTGTCCATTACACTAAGTTTCTTTAATTTGTAAGGATTTGCTTCAAATTGGTTCTTTTATAACAAGGTGAAGAACATCATGTACTATTTAAATTAAACCATAAGAGTTTTGCTGTAATAACTTGAAGCTAAAATTAGGATGGAAGACTTGAAATCTATTTTGATAATTTGGAGATATAGTAATTTATCTAGATTAAGAAACCATTAGTCGTTTCCTCCGGAGAGCTGGGACATTTCTGAAATTTTGTCAATCTATTATTTATTGTTGCTAGACATCGCAGCTTTTTATCCTTGATATATTTGGTTCACATGCGAGTTTGGTCTCATGCACTTATTGTAAATGGGAAACTGCACGCTTATACGGTGCATATACATGGTTCATGATACAGGCTGTTTCCACCCTTACTATTACCTCTTGCATTTAAACTGTTGTTCCAGATCTTGCCCTTAGAATCATGGGCTCGTTCTCTTATCACAAATTTGTTGTGTCTCTAAAAAAATGCTTCATTCCAAGCTTTTATATTTTGCCAATGCATTAATCAGCCACACCTAGTAGATGTGATCTTCTTTTCATAACAACACCAACTGGTTGGTTTTCACCTCAACTTGTTTTTTGCAGGCCCTGCAGCTGAAGACATGTTTCATTGGCAGGCAACGATAATGGGTCCTCCAGATAGTCCATATGCTGGTGGTGTGTTTTTAGTAAATATTCATTTCCCACCAGATTATCCTTTTAAGCCGCCAAAGGTATGGTGATATTTAGATTCAATTGATTGTTGTTGCTGATGTTAGTCTTTTCAGTTCAGTTTCTTGTTTGCATCTTTGTCAAGTTTATTTTGAATTGCTGGTTGGAATCTGTCACAATTCTGAAGCTCACATGCTTTTATCTTCTAATCTTGTCAGCATGACAGTTTTGCAATGTCCACGCATGACTAGTATATTTATATTTTGAAATCTGAGGTTCACTGTGGAGGAAAATTAACTTGGCTTTTCACGATACAAACTGAACAGTGCTAAGTGATATGGGTGTAAATGGTCATTCTTGCTTTTGCTATGTTACGTTCGTACCAATATTTCATTTTTCTTTTCTTCTGCAAAGGACCTATAAATTTATGTTTTCTTTTTAATTTTCGAAGATGAAGCTTTTAATTTTTATGCACTGAACTTTTTGTCATTTAGGTTGCTTTCAAAACAAAAGTCTTCCACCCAAATATCAATAGTAATGGAAGTATCTGCCTGGATATCCTCAAAGAGCAGTGGAGTCCAGCTCTTACCATCTCAAAGGTTGGATCCATATTTAAATGAGTGATTACTTCTAATAGTACTTTGGTATGCATGCAATTTGTATCTTCTCAAACTTGGAACAAGAAATCTTGACAATCTCTAATGTTTTTTATAGGTACGATCCCTAATATTTAATCTTATATCTTGATGAACTTGGTTATGTCATTCCCCTAAAACAACATGGATGTGTCGTGGTCTGGTCAAACCAACTTACTGTCTTTTTTGTTTATCAAACTTTGGACAGTTGCTTGTGTGTTGTATTTTGTTACATCATACCAGATTATAATATGGTTATGTTTTCAAAGGTTTGATGATTTAATCTATATTTAAATGATTGATTTCTTCTAGTAGTTCTTTGGTATGCATGCAATTTGTATCCTTGCAAACTTGGAACAAGTCATATTGACAATCTCCCAACTCTTTATTGGTACAAGCCTTAATATTTAATACTATCTCTTGATTAACATGTCATTTTCTTGTCAAACCAACTGCTTATTTGTTTGTCAAACTTTGTAGAGTTGCTTCTGTGTTGTGTATTTTTACATCATAACATCTCTGAATATAGTTAGGCTCTCAAAGGTTTTGATCAACATTTAAATGAGGGATTAATTCTAATAGTACTAACTCTTGATGAACTTTTATGGTATGCATGCAATGTGTATCCTCACAAACTTGGAACAAGTCACACCGACGATCCCTAATGTTTTTTTTATCAGTACAATCCCTGATATTCAATTATAAGTCTTGATGAACTTGGATACCGTTTCCCTTAAAACAACTTGGATATTTCAATATCTTGTCAACCCAACTTAATCTTATTTGTTTTTATCGAACTTCATAGAGTTGCTTGTCTTGTATTTTTTTACATCACAGCATATATATGTTTATGTTTAAAATTAAAATATTCATCTTAATTCATTATGAATAAATACCTCCTCGCGAGTGTCCAATAGAGTTATTTGCAGAGGATCAGATATTGAGTCACAATGAAAAGACCATTCATTCTCCCACAATTAGGTTAATATACATTAGTTTATGCGTTAACCATTTTGGAATTTACCATTATTTATTTGCCTATTTGTTGTTGCTCCAATCAGGTCTTGCTCTCAATTTGCTCTCTGTTGACGGATCCAAACCCAGACGATCCTCTTGTGCCAGAAATTGCTCACATGTACAAGACTGATAGAGCTAAATATGAAGCCACAGCTCGCAGCTGGACACAGAAGTATGCTATGGGATGAAACTGTTGGTCACTACCACCTCCGTGATATTTCATCCTAAGATATGCACAATGCAGGATAAATTTCCTGATTTTATGCTATGATGGAAGTGATAACCTATTCCGGCTGCTATCATTTATGACAAAATTCTAGGCTTCCCAGGACTACTACAATAGTAAAAAAATTGGCATGCATGTATTAGTGGCGATGACTCAGAAGTTGAGTCATGGATCACACATCACATTATCTCTTGTCAGTGCTTGTTTGTTACCTCGGTTCCTCAAATTTCATTTTATTTCCAGATTCCAATATTCACATTATGATTACCAACTATTGCACATTTTGTCGATTAGAAAAGGTCTCAATCTATTAATGATTGCTCCAAAAAAATCCAGTGCATTTACGAGATTCCTTGTCAGATAAGTTTGGCTTTTGTTGTGCCATTATTTATCTTTATGGTTTGGCTAATCTTATTCACTCCGAAGGGTTCAGGACATTTGTTAATTTCAGATATCATAACTCTTCAACCCACATTAAGTGGACCTTGTTTAACTTCCAATTCGACCACAGAAGACTTGTTATGATCGCCAATTCTTGGGATTCCACTTTGAACATGAGAAAAATGTCATAAATGTCGAAGGTTCTCCATGGAAGTTGGAAGACAGACCACATGCACTTACTGCACCTCATGTGCATTGCACCTGCCGAGATCCCCAGGACGTGAGAGCCTGAATCATTGTGTCGTGGCCCTAATATAAACACAATACAATTAATGCCCTAATTTATATTCTGATAAATAATAAGGTTGAAGGTAGGTCGAGATTCGGCAAGGCCATAAAGTCAGGTCAATCATACTAATTGAATTGAGCGAACAGATGTCGTCGAATTGAAAGTAGAAAGGAAAACGAGAAAGAAGAAGAGGCTCACACTTCTTCCGTCCTTCCTCCCTCACCGACGCTCTCTTTAACGGGTCGTATGTTGCCACCGTAGGAAGCAAAGAAACCAGCATGCCGAAAAAGCACAATACATTCTCTTCCTTTGTAGGAAGCCCAAAAAGTAAAAAAAAAACTTGAATTCCGTATTAAAATAAATGAAGAAAAGTTAATAATAAAGAATATAAATATAAAAAATATATTTTTTTATGAATAAAATGTTTGTGTAACGTTGTAAATTACAGCACAATCCAACAACACTATGAGCACAAGCACATACTAACAAGTTCGAAAAAAAGTGAGCTACTGTAAATTATAGCGCTGCACATTCATATTCTTCGTTAATAGGCTTAAGTTTTTAAAATTATTATTATTATATTTAATTTAAGATGATATCAGAATTAGAAGTTCTAAGAAATGTTAAAAATATAAGTATAAAAAATATTGTTCTTCGTTTAATCTATTCTAATAACAGTTATCACCGTCAGAACAAGAATGTACTTATGAATCATTGAGAAGGGATCATTCGTTCACTGTATAGTGTTCTTTTACAGATAAAAATCTAAAATGTAAAGGGAGCATCGGAGAGCGAGAATCATTGCCGATTGATTCTTCATTCATGTCAAAGCATGTATTCTTAGAGAGTTGAATATGAAACATTGTGACATTTAATTCAATGAGCCTTCCATATGTAAGAATGGGACTCGTATTTAATTAATGCTACTAGATAAACCATATACGCCAACAGGAATAGGCAATTCGAGAACCTAACTTTTAGATCCAAGTCACTGTCCTGTGAGTTCCTCTCCAAGTACCAAAGTATAACTACAAAGCTTTAGCACATGGCAAGGGCGTGACCCATTGGCATCGCATGGCTGGTCAAGTGTTCGTTAAAGTCCATACTCCTGCATTATATATGCGACATTAGAAGACATACATTACGAGAAAAAAACTTCCTATCACAACGAAAGGAAAAAAAATTGACTATTGGAAAATCACAATGGTCTAACATTGTCGTCTATTATAGAAAGAAAAAAATAGATTACACAAGTTTAATGATGAAAATTAAATTCAAGACTTCTTAATTATTAAGTCGAGGTACGCACGAACAACATATTCATCCTTGAAGCTTTAATTTGTTAGCATCCCCATCTACACATTCATCCACAGGCAGAGGGAGGGGGGATCAAGGGGGTGCACCCCCTGAAAATTAATTTTTTTTAGTTAATGGTTGGATCATATATTAAAAATTGATTATTTAGTGAGCAATATTAATTTTGTTTAGATTCTAAGTTTGAATCTTCTAACTAAATAATTATTTAGGTGATCAATCGGTGTAAGAATTTTTTTTGTAATGATATTTCGAAGACTAAATTGTATATATAAAACAAAATTATACTATCAATACTAATATTTCTCGATAGATTGTAAAAAAAATTGTTGAAATTAATTTTTGAAATAAATATTTTTGAAATATTCTTTATATTATTTATCATATATTTTAAATTTTTTATGATGATATTAGTTTAAAATGTACACATTCTGAATAAATTGTTTAACTCCGCCTCTGATTCATCCAAAATACATTTGAATAATATTTAAAAGCAAGTATTTAATGATTTTACGAGCACTTTTTCTCGCAATTATCGTACTTTATTTTGCCCACTTCATTTTTTTGTTTACTGTGATTATTATTTCTGTGGAACATGAAGTCACGTCAATAGTAAATGTGGTTTATCAGAGTCAGACAACTTTCTCCATTGGTGGTAGATAGTGAAAAACCGTAGAGAGGAGACTCGGAGAGTGAACAGAAATCTCTCTTAAGGCATTCAACTCTTAGTTGATAACAAATTTGGGGTTTGATTTTTATCAACATTAACTTTTTCATCTTTTAGTTTATCTTTTCTTTTAATAGATTCATTGAACTCTAAAGCGTGCATACATACGCATATCAATATAAGCCGCTCCATAGTCATCGGATTCTCATTTGTGAACACATTTTGAACGTTTAAAACATTGAGAATGGGATAAAAGGACAAAGAGATGTACACATGTAATTAAACTAGTTTACATACTAATTTTAACGTTTAAAAAAGTAATAAATGTGCTATGCTATCTTTTTGTCGATATTAAATCCTCCTTTTATGTGAATAAAAAATTTAACGCATAAAAAATTTAAGGCTTAACTTATTTCCTTCCAAATGGTAAAAAATGAATTTACCTCCAATTTAGAGTCGGAAGAGTTCGCTTCCATTTTTTCCCCTCATATATACCTTTTCTATTTTACATGCCCTTCCATTTCATTCACTTTATCCAGACAAACACATTACAATTGTAAGGAAGCTGTAATATTTCATGTCTCGAAATTCATTCAATGAAAAAAATATATATAATTATATAATTATGGTTAAAATAAACGTGCAACATTGTATTTTATTGCACGGTCCACTTCTACTCACACTAAAGATCGTAAGTCCACATTAATAAATTCGCATGAAAATATAAAAAAAAAAAGCTCCCATGATTTATGCCCTATATATATATAGGGTTTAATGAAAGTGAAACATCTCTCCATATATTTCATTGTGAAACACTCATATAATTAATCGTCTATTTTTAAATTTTCGATTTAGATTAAAATAATTAAAATCACCTAACTAAAATAATATTAATTATTTTTTTATCTTTTTTAATCTAAATCAAAGATTTAAAAATGGACGATTGATCATAAGTGTTCCACGATAAAATATATAGAAGGATGTTTCACCTCCATTAAACTCATATATATATATATATATATATATATATATATATCCACATAGACATATCAACTAGATGCAAGCAAAAAATTTAAAAAGTTAAAGAAAAAGTATGTGAAAATTGTTGAGCCATTTTCTTTAATTTGAAATATTTCAAGGCAATTAAAATTATGATAAATTTGACCGAGTATTTTGGAGGGATCAAAATCTCGGTTATAAACATTTGATATGAGACGCCCCCTCCTCACGTGGTCAACCAAACCTAAAACCACGTTTTCTACTCCGCAACCGTTCTTTATTATATATATGTGGGGGGAACTGTCACGTGATCGGTCCCACGTTTTACGCATCCGACGCAGAATTCAAGCACGGAGGTCCGATCCCGATCGAACGGCCCGTATATAATTCTATAATGATCACATAACTCCACTTTTTCTCCTCCTAAAAGGAGATCGCAACAAATGAAGTGGGCCCGACAGCAAACTAAAAAGGAAGCCCAGTTTAAACATAAAGCCCACGGAGAGACCCGGATCCAAGTTAAGCACATCTGACCCTAAATTACTGGAATACCCCCTTCCGTCGTCTCCAGACAAGTCGCAGCTCTGAGCGCTTGTTTCGATATCCACCGTTCGATCGCTGGTTTGAAAGAGGGGCAATAATGGAATTCTGACGCAGTAACGTCCTAGCTGCAGTAGGTGGGCGAGGGGCAAAACGGTCAAATTCGTTAGCCAAAGACAAGGAAGGTGACGCCTTTAAATTGTTTCCGGCCTTCTCTTCCCTTCCTCCGGTTCACTTCGCTCCACTCCTTTTTTTTTATACTTCAGAACACAAACGAGATATATTTTTATCTCTCTCTCTCCTCTTTCTCTCTCCTGTGTTATTGCTTTCCCGCCTTACTCCAACACTAAACCCTCATCAAAACCCTAGGCGTTTGATCCATTTCAGCTCTTTCTCTGTGCGTCTTGGAGGTATTCCTGTGCAAATCTCGAAGGTTTCTGTAAAGGGGATGCTCCACAAGTGGGAGAAGTGATGGATGTTCATGTGACAGTGACTCGCCGGACCGGCGTGGCCGCCGGAGCGTCGCCAGTGAGGTTCTCCGAGCACGTTGATGTCACTCGGAGCACGATTCCGGCGACCCGGGTCGCTGGCGATGCGCGAAAGGTGCAGGAGAAGGTGGTGCGGATACACTTCGTCGACGTTGACGCCACGGATTCGTCTTCGAGCGACGACGAGGGGGAGCCCTCCGGCGCCGGCCCCCGGCGGCGGGTGAAGCGGCACGTGCACGAGGTCGGAATCCGGGTGATTTCCGAGGAGTCTCGGCGTAGGGCGACGCCGGCGAAGAAGCGGGCAACGAAGGCGGCGGAGGTGGAGGCGAAGGAGACGGCGGTGGGGGAGAGGAAGCGGTTCAGGGGCGTGCGACGTCGGCCGTGGGGTAAGTGGGCCGCGGAGATCCGCGACCCGCACCAGCGGAAGCGGGTGTGGCTCGGAACATTCGACACGGCGGAGGAGGCTGCGGCCGTGTACGACTCGGCGGCCGTCCGGCTCAAGGGGTCGAAGGCGATGACCAACTTCCCCGTGGCACCAACGAAAGGGGATCAGAGTCAGAGCAGGGCGTCCAGCGATGGCGCCGCCGTCGCTGGAGACTCCCTTCCGTCCCCGACCTCGGTGCTCAGTTACGACTGGAAGCCGTTCGACAGCTTCAACTTCGTCGAGGTCGGCAACTTCGGGCTCGACGACGCCGGCGATCCGTGCGCGGCCGCCTTCTCGACGGATTTCTACTGGACAACGCCGCCGTTGCTGGAGGTGGAATTCGGCGAGTTCGACGCCGACGATTTCTCGTAGCGCAAAACTCGCCCATCTTTTTGCTTCCATTTTTTTGTTCTGGGTCAATGGAAATGACGATAGAGCCCATGGATATGGCGTGAGCTTTGTTTTTTTTCTCAGTTCTTTTTGTTGTTGAGTTGAGTGGAGAAAAGGGGGAGGTGTGGAGCACATTGTAATATACAACAAATATATGCCTTTGTAGAAAAGTTGTATTTTATGGTTGTTGGGGAGTTCGGTAGAAAGCGTTTTGGTTGGGATTGGGACGAGTTAAAAGGCTGAAGGCGACTGAGAGGGGTCTTTCTTTAATTTTTTTTTTGTTTTTTTTCTCTGCTTTTTCGTGGATTTAAATATATTTATCTTCTTTAATGGTGAAAAATATTTAATATTTATGAATATATAAAAAATTCATCTTGATTACCGTCGCTTAAAGGAATTTTGAATTCAAATTCTCATAAATGCAAAATACTTTTTTAAAAAAAAATCATTTATCATATGACCAGAACAACATAAATTAATTTGGTAAGAGCTTCAAAGAAACCTATGAAACTAGAAGAATATTGTAGTACACTGCAAGAATGAACTTAATATTTAGCAATCAAGTTCACCCGATTAGAAATCTTTAAAATAGAATGATTCAAATCATAAAAGGTATATTAAAAACAATGATTTAAAAAAATATATATTTATTTTTAATTAAAATTCTACTTTGTAGTAGATATTACAATAATGCTAAAAGGAGGAATGAAATGTTTGCATACCTAAAATTTTGAATCTTAATTGTGTCGCCATTCATACGGGCAAAACTTTCAATCATCTAAGTCTTAAGAATTATAATCAAATTGATTGACACAGATGATTAGATAGTGCTTCAGATTGAAGAATAAAAAACTAATAGTCCGAGTTCGAGCTTCGACGTCGTTATCTTGATCAGAATTTACTCTGTCATTTTTGTTCGAACACCGAATCAGTCGGATATTAGTAATTCTGGACATCGATGGAGTTTGTCTAGAAAAATTTCGAGAATTATGAAAACAATCATTCCTAAAAACGATGGCGACCATGAATCAACATTCCAACTCCTAAAAAAATGTTTTGAACTAGCATGATTTTGGGTACCACAGTAAATCACAGGAGTCTGCTACTTGGAGCATTTTGGGGGGGATAAATCGGGAACGGTACAACAAAATGATACTGTGCAGAGGTGGTGTGCAATGGAAGGGGCAGAACCTTCCACCCGAATTCCAGTACTGTCTGGCGCAGTGCACAGTGAAAAAAAAGGCTGCTGGTGCTGGACCAACGACATCTACCATTACACCACATGATCGATACACTTTTGGGGTTGGAACTCCAAAATTTGTTATAGATTTTTAATCAAAAGGAGAACGCATCAGCAACAATGTGAAGGTATTAACTCATATTAAGAAACCTGTCTCGAAAAGTTGCAGATCCAAGTTACTGCCGATGATCCTATTTTAACATCTCTTCATTGTAGGACATCAATGTGTTGCATTCCAAACCAGCAACGAATCCTCCCCCGTATACTCTGGTTGCAGCTTGGCAAATACCCCAAGATCTCCTTGGACGATCATAATCTTTTTTTGTTAAAAAATAAAGAAAAAAAGAAAAGCTGGAACTGTACGCTCAGAGATATTCTGCAAATGTGGGAATGGAATCTACACACTTTAGAAGTTGGTTACATAGTGCGTGGATACAGAGCTAATTACAAATATAATACAATGCAAGACCATGGCGGAATTTGATGATGCATGGAAGCACTGGAAGTTGAAAAGTTTGGTTCAACCACGTTTCTCACAAGACTCGGGCAGCACCCAGGCTCGGTTGCCTCGGGTCCACTGCCCCAGGGGCAACATAAAAATTTTAGCATGTCCAGTCGCTGATAAATCTCATAGGGGTCATAGGGGGGAGTATAACATAAAAATTTCAGCATTCCTATTAGCTGATAAATCTCACAGGAGAGTATAAAAATTGTTAGAATATGATCGTTAATTAAAATGGATGAAGGTGATGTGCAGGACGGATGCATATCCGAAGTATATATATTAGTAGTTGTAGTCAATAAATAAAATAAAGATTAATAAATTATCATAATTATTTAACTGATATAGTGAATATGTGATTTTAGTTAATATTTAAAAATTTAAAATTCAAATTTTGGCTCCTTCTATTTGTTTATAATTTATTATATATATTTTGATCGCCTCTAACTTTTCTTTCTGGGTTCATCCTTGCGTACGCCACTTATACAAAAAAATGAGCACGTTCTTATGAGAGTTTCTATCTATTATTCGAAATCCTCTCTTTCCCTTTTACCTCTTCAAGAAGGTGGTTCTTTGTACAGGTCGCGAGAACCATCGCTCTCATCTTGGTTAAACTTATTAATGCACATGGTTCATAGACCTGATTATTTTTTGGGTACCCCTCCTAAACCTGATTTTTGCATGTGGCGATGTAGGTTAGGTACTTGAAGCTTGAGGCATGGAAATTGCGATGCAGGATTTTGTGATGTCTGCAGCTAGGGATTACGAAGGCCTGGATGGCGTCGGACCCCTTGAACCTGATATTGTTCATGAACCGATGCTCGTGGAAGATTCAAAATACATAATGTGTGATATTTGGAATTCACCAAGACATGTTTATTGAGAGGCCAATAGAACCGTTATTATGCTCCCCCACAAAGGAATCCCATGGTGATGGTGACAACAAAACTCAGTCTAATTTCTTTTCATATATCGGGAACATGCAAGCGAAAGCTAAACACGAGCAGGTCAAGATCATACGAAGAGCGACACCAACGAAAGAAACCCAATACGAGAACTGTAGAAACAATCGCATCATTCAACAAGGCAACAATTTGAGGCGGTCGAAAAGCCAATGATGGGTGCATAGCACGAGGGCGAGGTCGGATGCAACCTGGAGGCCAACAGCTAACACGAACGTTAAAATGAGAAAGCAGGGCAATCAAAATGTTTTGAAAGAAGGTGGCCACCGGGTTTAGCATACTCGGCACAAGTATTTAAGGGCGTACCATCAGAAATCAGAACGGGGGACCCAGACCAGAAGGATGCTACCGATTGGACAGTCCAGATCTGCTCGCAGAAGATGGTAAAGCATTGCCATACTGATCGAACAGCATTGTCTCAAGCAGTCATGTGAGTAGGTCCTAACACGAGGTTGGATCCTCCAAGGCTACTCGAGACTTCAGACAAAGCTATCATAATAGCCCTTCACCGGGAATCGGAAGGCAGTGTCCCAGACAGCAGCACATTGAAGCAGAATCCATGGATTTTCAAGAGAGGAAAAAAGAAAACCTTATTGCTAAACTCTGGAACTGTTGCATGGTGTTACTCTGAATCCTTTCGCAGGAGGCCATTGCAAAGACATGAGGCATAAAATCCATATCCTACTTAAACTTTGAGAATGCACAATGTTTGTTCCTGGCCAGACATCAAAGCTTTGTTAGATCTTGCGCAAAAGGCGAAAAAGAAAAAACCCTTCACGCGGAGGAAGAGGCAGGCATGATGAAGGCCCAGCCTGTTGATTCTACATATTTCAGCACATGCCATGCTTAGAACCGGACTGGGCAAATTAAAAGTGGATCCAAATCATTGTTCTTTTTCATCAAAAGAGATGACATATAAACAGCAGCTCCAGACCTTTGAAAGGTTACAGTTCAGCCCTGTCTTGGCACAATGATTTTATTTCTTCAAGTGATAATATCTGAATGTAAGCAAGCTCAAAATATGATCTTCTCCTGTACAAAGCAATCACAGTTTCTGCAGGCATCTCTATAAAGTTCACACTTTAGTGGTAAATGTGATTCCAAAGTGCGTGTTGGTTAAAGACCTTTACATCATGGCTGCCAGAGAATGCCAAAATATCAAAGCATATGCAACCATGCGATTGCAAAATATTATAACTGAACACACTACTGATAAGCACAAATCAGATGTACCAAGAGGTTAAAACAAAATGTCAGGAGTCATTTTTTGACAAATTATAAATCTTGTACTTCAAATTTGGCATTGCACAAAACATATTCCAAATTGCAAATCCTTACTTTGCAGTGATATGATTTACATTTCAGAATAGATTAAACATACCATCCGAATTGCATCCATTTCGTTCAGAGCAATGGGCTTTTTTCAATATATGACTTTCAACTTTGGAGCACACTACTTCGTTGCATTTAACCATATCCCTACATGCTGTCTTGAACTATGATTGGCAATTGTGCATGATGCATGCAGTCATCAACATAAGCCCAAGTAGCAAACTTTGGATACCCAGTTTTATTGAAGAAAATGAAGTCATTGCCAAATGAAGTATTAGACTACAGTTTTTTTAGGGAAGTTTTGTAGTGACTCTCTTAATAAACCTAAACATAACTGCGACTACATAAGTCCAAACAAGACATACTAATGTAAACACCAGAATTTTTTGCCCAAGAGAGGAGAAAACACCAGAACTCCTAGTGCATTGAAAATATTGAATCTAATAGTTGGAACTTTTTTTTTGAGATGGTAGTAATAGTTGGAACTTGGAAGGTTATATTTAAGTTCTTGAGAACCCATCAAAACATAAGCTATCTGATTAATAAGTTGGATTGGCCATATGATTAATATACAAAGTAAAAGCATAGTACTCAAATCTTTTAGAGAAAAAAAGAGCCGGAAAATATGTTTCTAGCATAAATATCTTAAGGTTATTTGAATAATGACAGCTACCTTTGCCCCTCAAAAGAAATTATGGTTACATTTAATGAGATACAATTTCCTAGGTTAAGTTTAATATTAAAAAATGAAAAAGGGCTTCTGACCAGGAAAAGGCTTATCAGTTCATTTGTAGGTCCGTACATGTATTGAGCTTCATATGATAAAGCAAAATTTTAAGAACTTCATACAGTCATACTAGATCATACCCAAAAAATGCCCTAAATGCCTAGGGAACTGCATCTTACGTATATTAGAAAAAAGTTACATATATGGCAGATGACAGACTGCCACAGAATTATTTGATACAATCAGTACTAAAACAACAGGTATATAACTTTGGCTAAATACAGAGACTGTGGATCAGACCCTTCGTTTAAAAAAATCATTTACATTGAGCTGAAAGATACATACAAGGAGGAAAGGGAGATCAAATTTCCTTGTGGCACGCCAGAAAAGTAATTTTTTGATAACTTACGAGTTGAAGGTGAAAAATTCAATAGTATCCTTAAGCGCTCGAATAAATGCATCAACTTCTTGTTTACTATTGTAGAAGTAAAGACTAGCACGTGCACTTGAGTTGATACCTAATTCTCGGTGCAAGGGTTGAGCACAATGATGTCCTGATCGAATAGCCACTCCATGCTAAAAAACCATTGAACCATCAGAAGAGAAAGCACATACATGAGTTAGAAGGAAGACATTATTCATCTGACTAGTGACAAACCACATAAAAAATTCCAATGAATGATTTAATGGCTTGTATACCTGTTCATCCAGAAATGTAGCAATATCAGTTGGATGAATATTCTTAACATTGAACGAACAAAGTGCAGCACGATAGGAACTTTTTGAAGGAGCAGGCCCATATACATGGACATTGGGTATACTGCCGAGGCTATGGTAAAGGTAATCTGCCAGTTCCTTCTGTAAATTGTTGAAAGAATTTTTTTTATAAGAAAAAAACGTTAAGCCAATTTGCTTGATAGAAAAAAAAAGGTACATAGAACCACAGTTTTTGAGTAAGAAGAAATATAATTAAACAGCTCATATGGGATTGATCCATGTTGGAGCTTGAGTTTTTATGTACAGAAAGGCACTTGTAAGATCAAGAAATATTAATAAGCTGTACTAAAAAACCATATCAAAGGAAATTTTGTCCCGTGTCTCGAGAAAGTAAACATAATAAGTAACAAGTCTTGTAAAAAAGTAAATAAACAAATAAATAAATCATAATAATAAGTTTTTTGAGTAAATAATAATATAAGTTGGGAAGATGTAACCCAGTCTCTTTCTTTCAGATAAAATGTATTATGAACTTTTTCATTATACCTTCTTTTTGGGGATGAAAAAAAAGGCTTAAATAAATATGAAATGCAGAAAAACTATGAAGCTTAAAAGGTTTGAATAGTAGAAATACCACAAAGAGATCAGATATTTATGTCACTCAATCGTGGAGGTTACTCATTACATTACTAGTAATGCATATGATGAACACAGATGTTTGAACAATTTTGATACTCACCTCATAATTATGTATCTTTTCCATGCCAATACTTGACAAGTAAGTAATGGCTGCACCCAAACCAATCGCTTCTGCAATGGCAGGAGTCCCAGCCTCAAATCTACAAAAAAGAGTCCTCGGTGAATGGTAAATAAAAGAAGAAAGCAATTATGACAAGTCAAATAACCAATAGCATCTAGAAAATGCAAAATAATGTCATTGGTCAATAATAAGTTTAAACAAAATTCAACAAGGGAACTGATATTACTAGCACAATGATGCGGGGCTACTGGATATCATAAGAAAAAGATTGAAATCCTCTGACCTGGAAGGCGGTTCAGCGTAAGTTGAATACTCTTGAAACACATCGGATATCATTTCACCACCACCTTTGCAAAGATAAACAGGGAAGACAATCAAAGGAACATAAAAAACAAAAAAGGAAATATTAAATGATGATATGAACTAACAGATTCTCCACCATAAAACATTTAGAGACTGTGCAATTTACCCAGAAAAGGAGGCATCGAT
The DNA here is from genome assembly GCA_001647135.1 of Pontederia paniculata. Classification (NCBI taxonomy): domain Eukaryota; kingdom Viridiplantae; phylum Streptophyta; class Magnoliopsida; order Commelinales; family Pontederiaceae; genus Pontederia; species Pontederia paniculata. The sequence goes on along the minus strand of LTAE01005160.1, from coordinate 6,058 downwards.
GACAAGATTTTTCTTTTACCATACAAGAAACCGACGCCTGTAGGCCCACACATCTGAGAAATTTTATTTCTTATATTCGAGCTGTCTGAAATTATTTAAACAAGAAAAACTCGACAAATCAATTATACAATTCCCAAAAGCACCTTGTGAGAGGAAGCAACCAGGAAATCGACGTCCAGACTTTGCACATCCACTACCATGTGAGGAACACTTTGACAAGCATCAACAAGAATTTTTGCACCAAAATTATGTGCCCAGATAGCAATCTCATCGATTGGCATTATAGATCCTAGAAAAAAGATCAAACTTGCATGAATGAAACATTTCTTCTTGAAAAGAAGTACTGTAACTAGAATTCTCTCTATTGAATATTCAAAATAACATGAAATGTAGACACTATACAAATACAACAACACAATAAAGAAAGAAAGGTAGACCCAAGCAATAGCATAGCATTCAAACCAGTCATGTAAAAGCACAGATAAACAATTGAAGTGTTTCTTTCTTCTTTTCTTTTCTTTTTTTTTTGTTTTGTTTGAGGGGAACATGTTGAATTACTAATAACTACCTGGTAACATGCTAGGAGAACAACAAGACCAACATGTTCTGTTACAAACATCTCTCTAACATAGTGTTTTCCACTATAAAAAAAATTAAATGTTGGAAATGGTTAAATTCCATTTGTCTTCCCTGAACTATGTGTTATTTTCAGTTTAACCTCTAACTTAAAAAGATAGGTACTTACCTCCCCTGAACTATAATGCCAATAGATTAGATTGCTATCTGGGCACTTATTATCATTTTTAAACATAAAAATCTGACTATATATATTATATCAAAGTTTTCCACTTTACCATACAATCAACTTTTTGTATTTGTTCAATTATGGTTTTAACTTTTTTTTATCATTCGAAAAAGAAATTAAAGTTTTAACAAAATGTCATAAGTGGAAAGAAATAAAAGAAATTAAACGCATGTCATTTTTTAATATAATATATAATTAGATATTTTATGTTTAAAAATGATAATATAGAGTAAAATATAATTGGATAAATAGAAGAAAGAAAATTTAAGAGAAAATTTGACGACGGGTTAAAGAGGAAAACTCTGGTAGTTTAAGGGGAGGTAAGCAAAAAATAAAAGTGCAAGAGGTAAATGGAGATAATATGTAGCATAAAACTGGTTTCTTCTACCTAGGATTGTAAATTTAAAGGTATCATGTGAAAAGAAATATAGAAGTATAAAGTTCAAATTAGACTAAACTCAGACAGACATCTACCTAGTACATTCGAGACATGATGTACAACAACAATCTTCGTTTTTTCTGAGATAAGATCCTTCAATTGATCAAGATCTGGAACCTCTTCCTTCGTCAACGTAACATACCGCAAAGTTGCACCAGTCTTTTGTGCAACAATTTGCCACGGAACAATGGAGCTATGATGCTCAGCAACGGTAAGTACAATCTGGGGCAAAATGAGTATAAATGAGGAAAAATAGACAACAACTGCAACACCTAAGATAGATTCTTTTATAAAGACACACAAGAAAGATGAAACTATAAATAAATAGAGAATCCTCATCAGAATACAAAGCAAAAAGAACTCTCCAAATATTTTGTTGATCAGAACTCGAAAGAATGAAAGCATAAGATGAAAGTTCATTTTTTTATAAAAAGCACCTCATCACCGTGAGTTATGTTTGACAGACCCCAAGAATATGCCACTAGATTGATAGCTTCGGTAGCATTGCGTGTAAAGATAATTTCTCCACGATCCATGGAATTGATGAAATTAGCAACTTTGGTTCTTGCTTCCTCATATGCATCCGTAGCTTTTGCACTAATCTCAACAACAAAAGCAACAGCAAGTGCTATAAAAATCATAATGAGAAATTGAAGAATTGATAATAGTGGGGAACGAGTTTAAATATCTAGCAAATCCTGGCATACTCATATCAAAGAAACTAAAATGAAGAACAAGTATTCATGGCATTGTAGTTCCTGGTGGTTCTAATCCCTTAATATGGATGATATTTAGCATTGCAGCAAACTACCCACAAAAGGAAGTACTCACCTTTTCCATTCAACATTGTTCTGCTAGGACAAATATGAAAACCTAAGCAAACATCAACCATAACTTGAATTTGAGAAAACATCACGAAGTCAACAAATCCACAAACTCCATTCAGCTATGCATCCAAAGAGCTTAAAGAATTCACCTTTAAAGCATTTCTTCACTCAACTACTAATTTTTATCAAGGATATAAAAAAATTCCTGCATAGTTGCAAAACTACTTCACCTAATCATATATATGTGAACACTATTAATGCACTTTTCTTTCTTCGTAACATATAGGAATTTTAAACAGGTTAGAGTCGAAAGAAGTTCAATTGAACATATGATGCTACTGATCGTATAGTGAACAACAACAACAACAACAACCAGACTTTAAGCAGATGAACAAACAAGAAAAAACAAAATTTGAGCAATTAGTAACAACAGATAGCTAAGGTAGGCCATAAATAACACCTCAAATAGTGAATCCCACGATGAACGTTAGAATTATAAGAGTCGTAGTATTCATCTAATGCACTGATGACACTAGAAGGTTTCTGCGAAGTCGCGGCATTGTCCAGGTAAACCAGGTCCTTTCCATTGACCACCTACACAAAACCAACAAAATAAAAACACTTCACTTGCCTAAAAATCGATCCACGGTACTTAACAATCTTCCGATCAACCATGAATTGAACTAAACATAGTGGCCCGGTGGAAAGGACAACGAGGAAGGTTGGACCAAGATTACCTGATTAAGGATTGGGAAGTCGGGTCTGGTGATCTCTCCGAGTGAAGGCGACTCGGGAGCATCAGCGAGGAGGGCAGCGGAGGCGGCAGCCGGAGAGGCGAGGCAACGTACCGCCGCCGGCGTCGGCGAGCGGATTCCGGAAGGCTTAGGGTTCCCGGCTCCGAGGGGAGGGCGACGGGTGAGGAGAAGGGAGTGGGGCTTGGAGCGAGAGAAGAGCCGCGAGAGGGAAAGGTGAGGAGGAGCGGCGGAGAAGTGGCAAAGCGCGGCCATTTGTTTCTTTTGGGGTGGACTTGGCTTTGGATGATGGCGGCGGACTTGGAACGGCTCCTTCTTATACTAGTCTCAGCCGCTTTAAGGATGCGCGCAAAAGTGTTGTCATGAGCCGCTCGTTGGAGCTCTGGCGACCGCTCCAACGGTTGCTTTATTAATTTGAGTTCGGATCGGATTGGGTCCGGTTCTGGCTCAATTTTATGAAGGCCGACCAGAAATTTCATTAGTGTTAATTGTGAAAACAAATGAAAAATAGGAGTCTACCTCTTTTCACACTACCTATAAATATATCGAGAGCAATGTGTTTTGATTTTTTCATTACAAGTTATTTTGTTTATACATGAATTTAATTTATGATCGGTGTAATTGTTTACTCATTTATTTCATTTCATTAATCAAAAAATGGAATTGATTATGTTCGTTAGACTTAACCTTATTACTTGTTTCTCTCCTCTATGTTCTATGTTATTTATTATATTGATTTAACATATTTTAATTTGTTTTATGAATCATACGGTGAAATTTATTACGATGCATTGATGATAATATATATATATATATATATATATATATATATATATAT
>LTAE01005159.1:3455-29515 GCA_001647135.1 Pontederia paniculata | reverse complement strand
CCCCCTCTTGGTGCCATCCAGATCCTACAACTTGATTTGGAGAAGGCTTTCGATAGCATTGAATGTGCCTATCTAGCAAATACTTTGTCTGCAACTGTCATCCCCTCATCCTTTCGAAATGTAATCATGGAGTGTGTCACCACTCCAAGTCTTTTGGAATGGCGATCTAACAACGAGCTTCAACATGGGCAGAGGCATTTGGTAAGGATGCCTATTGTCGCCCTACCTTTTTTATCATGTGGCATTGAAATGCTCGGCCATATGATCACTAACCTTGTCTCTATAGGGCAATGGAAGCCCTTTCAAATAGGCCGAGAGGGTCCCTCTGTATCACATATAATGTTTGCGGATGATGTGCTTCTTTTTTTTCGACGCATCCATGCAACAACACAAACTGTGATGGAAGTCCTACATCTTTTTGTAAAGGCATATGGACTAAAGGTAAGCCCATCCAAATCAGTAATTCATTTCTCTAAGAACGCACCTTCAAACTTGCACAGGCAAATCTCCTCCTTGAGCGGCTTTACAACCACAGAAGATCTTGGCCGCTATTTGGGGGTTCCAATAATCCACGGTCGAGTGACGCATCGCACCTACTGGGGCATCATGGAGAAAGTGAAGGCCAAACTATAAGGATGGGCAACTGCAAGCCTTTCCATGGCGGGTCGACTCAGCCTCATTAACTCAGTTCAGTCATCACCGCCATACTGTCATATGCCATGAAATCAAAAAAATTACCATGCATGATCATAGGCGAGGTAGAACGCACCTGCAGGAATTTTCTTTGGGGTCATGGAGATGAGCCACGCAAACTGCATATGATAGCCTGACAAGAGATCACAAAGCCAACAACGGGAGGGCTGACTTGGCATAAAGCATCTAAGAGACCTCAACAACACCTATTTGGCAAAAACGTGTTGGCGGATGCTCTCGCAGGATACTCAACTGTGGAGCCAGGTTTTGAACAACAAATACAACAACTTGCGCCTGCCTTTGTTCCAGAAAAATCAAAGTGCATCTCATCTATGGAGAAACCTCTTTAATGTATGGCTTTTAATCGAAACAGAGGTGGGTTGGAGCCTAGGCGAAGGAACATGCATGCGTCTACTAGAAGATACATGGATCCCGGGGAAAGAAGCTCTAATCAAGTCTTGCACCAACCACGCACCACAAGACCTTTAGGATGTATTTCTGTATAGGTAATTTTTTCACATTAGTGGTAACGTTGGATTAAATTACTTGGGCCCACCGCATTGTCTTGTTCATTTGTTTTAATTTTGCAAGCAATTTATGTTGACAGGTAATGCAGATTGCTTGTGAAGTGACAATCTAGATTGCCCATGGGAGAGTGGTCAATCCATATTGCCACTTGAGTGGCAATCTCCTAGAATATTTTTTTTCACATTCGTCCTTTACAATTTTATTTAAATAGATGATAAAATAATCAAATAAAATTAATATAATATTTTATTAATTAGTATAATAATTATTAATTGCTATACTAATATTTTTGTTTTTTCATTATCATTAAATAAATTATTAAAATGATTTATATTAAGTTTAATATTAGTCTTATTAACTATAATAGATTATTCATATATTATAAATAATAAATAAATTAATTATTACTTATTAATTTTCTATTATCAGTTTTAAAAAATTATATTATTTTATACATTTATTTGTTTGATATATAANATTATTCATATATTATAAATAATAAATAAATTAATTATTACTTATTAATTTTCTATTATCAGTTTTAAAAAATTATATTATTTTATACATTTATTTGTTTGATATATAATTTTTTTGAGTTTAGGGTATATGTTTGTGATTCAAGTTCAAATAAGTCAATCAAATTTATATAAATTTGTAAACGTAACTATTTCATTCAAGGGTATTTTAGTAAAAAAATGTACATTATTTATTAATTATTTTATATAATAAATAATATAATAAAAATTATGACATATTACTTATGCATACTAAACAAGGTAATGTACATTGTCAGCAATTTAATAAATGACAATCTTTCTTATAGGGAATGTACATTGCCAAGTAATGTGCTATGGCAATGCAGTGAACGCAACCTTAGAACTATCATGTTAAAGATTTCATCTAGGACAACGGATTATGGAACTTTCAACATCTGACTACCACCCTTCCTGCACCTGCCATGCAACAACTACTTGGTTTCCAACCAAAACTGCACCCAAGCCAACATGACAAACATGTTTGGCTACACAATTCAGATGGACAATTCTCCTTTCGCTCAACATACAACTATATTGTAGGCCATGAACAATCACGAAACGATGCCAACTAGGCTCCCTTTGGAATTGGAAAGATCCCTAACGAGTAAAATTTTCCTCTGACGAGTTATCGAACGAGGGTTAATTACTAACGAGCTTAGATGCAGTTAGAGAATCAACAATGATGCTCTTTGCAGTAGATGTCAAAGCGACTCTGAGATAATTCTACATGCTCTGCGCGATTGCCCTATATCCGCTGCATGCTGGAACCAACTTATCAATGGAGCTGTCCGCAAGCATTGGTTCTTCAGCCTGGATGTGCATAGTTGGGTGCACCACAATATAAACCAAATGGAGAAAATTGATGGATGCATATCTTGGTCCCTCATCTTTGGAGTAACACATTGGCTTTTATGGAAATGGTGCAACCTTGAGTTTTTTTTATGCTTCCTTCACACGTCCACCAGATCCGGTAGGACAAATCTTAAACACCTTGCATTCGCCCCCAAAAACCTCCAACAACCACAAGCTAGCCACTTTCGGACCAGGCCCCTGCTCGATGCTGCTCAGCACAAACGATGCTGCAAAAGAAAATCCAAGACATGTAGGAGCTGGAGGCGTCCTCCGAGATAGCAATGGGAATTGGGTTATTGGAAGGAGACAAAAAGGAGTTCATAGGGGATAGGACAATGAAGTGCTAAAATTATTATGCTACATTGAACCTTAAATTATATTAAGTGAAATTTAGTTTGTTAGAAGGAGAAAGAGAATTATGTTTTTTTATCCAAATAAAATTAAGTTTATCAATCCTCTTTTTTCCTCAGTCCTAACACACCTTTATTTCCACCTAATTGAACTGTCTTAGCACGATTGGGAAAAGAGAGTGTGTGTGTGCGTGTGTGTGTGTGTTATATATATATATATATATATATATATATATATAATATATATATATATTTGTGTGTGCATGATCGTGAAGATTACGATCTTGATCGTCTTATATACCAAGGGTCAGAGATCTCAATCTTAATAAAAAGATTGAATTCGTAGGATCGGTAGGATCGTAAGATACCGATCCTACCATATTAGCTTAAATTCTTTTCTTTTTTTACATATTTTTTAAAGAAATAGATGTTATAATGATAATATATTACATTGTATTGTGAAAAATATTTTTAAAATATTAAAAAAATGAAAATAATAAATATTAAAATTATTTTAAAAGATGCTAAAAATGATTGGATATATATTTTTTATGGACACATATTTAAATATATATATACATATTATTTTTCTCTTTAGAAAATATAAATTAATCTAATAATATATTACATTATATCTATAGAACTTTAATTTAAGCATACGAAGAAATGGATAATAAATGTAAAAAATATTAAGATATATTTAATAAATTATTAAATATATGTATATTTTAATACATATATTTTTTAATTTTTTTATTTATAAGCAAGATCTTACGATCCTCGCTCCGATCTAATAATTTTTTATTTTATCATCCTCTTCCGATCCTAGCTAAGATCCCGATCTTGACAATCTTGTGTGTATGTATGCACAATTTTTTTTCAATATGATAGCATATGGTGAAAATAATTATATATATATATATATATATATAATGTGAATGAGATGATAGCCACGTCAATTTGCAAATAATAGCATAAAATTCTGACTTTATGGTGCACATTCATTTTGTTGAATCGGAATCTATTTCGATGGAGCAAACTAAAATCGTCCCCACCTTCTATATAAAAAATATCCGTGTTATCCTCTACGTCAGTCAAAGTGCAACAAAGGGGCAAAAAGGACGTGTGATTGCAAAAAGAGTCTCATATTGCTTGTTCTCTAATAAACAGGAACAAAAAGGAAGTTGACTAATAAACTTAACTAAACACAATATATTCGCAACGAATATAACAAACAAAAATACCCAAAAAAAAGAACAAATAAAAATATCGTCGCCCGTTGAAAGTGATAAGTATGTTCCATCTCTCTCTTTCTTTCTCTCCTGGCCATGAAATTATAACAATGATTGCATTAACTCATAATTGTATCATAAAAAAAAAACTTGATTGTGATATGTCAGATAATCTCATCTGAAACTTTGCTTACTGGACAAGGCTGATGTTTTTTTAAACTCTCTATCTTGTTTGCGTGCCTTAACTTTTATCATATCCTTAATCAATACTTTAGATGATTAAAAAAGAAAAAAATAATAATTTGTGATGCAAGAAAAAAGAAGAAGCAAGATATCTCAAAGATCATTTCGTTCTCTTTTTTTATTAGGTCGGAACATTGGCTGGAATGGGATGATTCTTATCCTAACTTAATTTTTTTTTCCTTTGTATCAAGATTGGATTTCCTTATACTGATTATTTTTTGATAGATCGAATTAGTAAATGACAATGAAATTCTTGAATGTGAGTCAATCCAATCTAATGTAGTTCAGTTGATACTGAACCTAATCGTCCTTTAAGTTTAATTATTTTTTTATGATTTTTTCTTCTTTAATATTAATATTAATGATTTTTTCCAAAAAATAAAAAAATAAGTGAAGTATTTTCTGAATATCTTTTAAGTTTAAAATAATTTTTAACTCTAAACTAAATAAATAAAATTTTAATTCTCAAATTAAAAAATAATTGGGTTGATGTCAAATTAATTCAATTTGAAATGTTCAAATCCGTATCAACTTAATAATTGAATTATATTCGAATACGTTTGGATTCGATGAGCTAAGGAACTAAACACATTCAATATTGATCGAATTAGTTCATTAGACAGACTCAATCCAAACATTCTAAGGGGTTGTTTGGCGCATTTTCAATTTTTATTAACCGATAATTTAGATCACCACTAGAATAAATTACCACTTTATAAATTACCAATGATATTATATCATAGCGTTTGGTAAGTAGCAATAACATAAATTATAATTTAAATTATGAAATAAAAATTACTAAAATACTCTTCAAAATTGTTGAATTAAAATAAATATAAATAAAAGAAACAATAAAGAAAGTGAGTTATGTCAAAATATGAGTTTATATTATCAATCGTAAAATAATTAATAATTTATAAGATAATATTGAATACTATTATTTCGTAATAAAATGTAAATACTTTTAAAGTTTGGTTGTAGGGATAATTTTGGGTGGGGTGGGAGTAGGGATACTTTTTCGCTGATGACGAATGATGCATGGATTAAATATACGTATGTGAGCTATTAGTAAGATTTAAAAATAACTTATCATGCGTAGACTTTAGATCATGCTAACAGTATTTCGTTGTCTAATTAGTCAACATTATTATTTTAAACCTTAAGCTAAGTCTCACATGTCATGGATAACCATGCTAATTATTTTGGGTTATTTACGGAAGGTGTCCTAATATATCATCCTTTGAATCTTAGTTTAATAATTACCAATTCATACTGATTTAGTTTATGAAGCTAATTTATCACAAAACATTACATTGATCTTTCCTTCTTTTTTCGTGTGTAACGATAAAAAATCTAGACTTTCATGGCATATATATAATCAAACATATTTTTATAAAGAATAATTTCCATGAAATTAAAAAAAATCTTATTTAAATTAAACAATTATTTTTCTGCTTATCTAAAATTTGTTTTCATTGGCATATAAATTCACTTGATCGATTTTCTCCATATAAAGATTTATGCTTTTTTATGGGTCGCTCTCATTCCAATAATTAAAGAGGTCACTAATATTTGGCTTTGCGTGCTGGCATTTAATTTACCAGTCAAAGAAAGATGCACCGAGCAGTTTACGCGCTCTTCTCCGCCCCTCGACTGGGTCCCACGAACGTCATCTCAATTGTCCTAGTGGGTGAGGAGTGGGGTGCAATAATTTAGTTCATACGTGGACGCAAACCAATATCCACCTCACTCCCTTACTATACAAAATTATTAATAAAAAAGTATTAATTAGGTACTTGAGTTTTTTTAATCTCAAATAAACTAAATAAATTTTAGAACCTGAAATAAATTTTAAAAAAATTAGTGTGTTATCAAATAACTTTATACATTGTTTTATGTATTTTTTATTATTTGTAACTTAAAATGCGTAAACTTTTTTGTGTTATAATAGAAAAAGATAAAGAAAAGAAAAGGTCTTCCACGATACACTTAATTAACCATAATTAAAAATGTGAAAAAGAATAATTATAAGATTTAGTTCCGGTTTTGCCCTTCTCGCACGGATGTATTCTCATATCCGTACCAACGAGCCAAAGGGAGAGCGAAGGTATTTAGAATTAGCAGACCATTAAAGTTTTGTTTCTTCTGCTCCAAGGCGCCGTTGCGTTCGAAAACAAGAGAGGCGAAGAGTACGGAGGGAGGTGACGACCACGACGGCGACCGCGGCGGCGGGCACGATGATGCAGCGGCGTAAGCCCGCGACGTGGGAGAGGGTGGGCAAGGCGGCGCTGGCGCTGGCGGCGCACAGCTCGCTCCTCTGCTTCACCTTCTTCCTCGCCTTCAAAATCGACGGCCGGACTTCCTACTCTTGGTGGTCAGTTCTCCGTCTTCCCTCCTCCCTTTTAGTCTCCGACCGACCTCTGGTCCCTTCCTATTCCTGTCGAATCGGGATCCTTCAACATCTTTGCATATGTTTTCACCAGTTCAAATGTCTAATTTTTGTCAAGGAAAATCTTTTAGGATGTTTGCTGTAGGGGAGATATGGAATTTAGGGGTTTAGTAGATGTTGGGTTTATTTTTTAGCTGAACTACTGAATTATTGAAAAATGAACCAGTCGTTGGTGTCGTCCGTTCAATTTGGAATTCGGTTTTATCAGCCAGGGACAACCAGCTACTGAATTCTCATAAGAAGGTGCAATTCTCGTTCGTGTGACATCTGTGGGACAGGATTTTGGTATGGGTTTTAGCTGAAATGGATGGATGAGAATGGTGGACATATTCCATTGGCATCTGGTATGATTTGACGAGTATGTGGTGTCTCAATTTCTCAATTGCTGTGACATGAGATTCCATGTTAACTTATAATTTTTTTGGGGGCAATGCAGATCTCATTTTTTTTCATGTTAAAGTACTCGTTTGCCATTTGATTAGGTTTGTGATGTGAACATTCTGCTTGGATCCTAGTAATTTCACTAATACTTACCTTGGAGTCCAGTTGCATTACACTTTTAGAGTCATCTAGCTTCAGTATCTCCCTATGTCTTTGTTGCTGCTGGTAGTTGTGGCTCATAGCGATGTAAGGAATTTGCTAATTGCAATCTTGTACTTAATTATTGTATATGCAATAATTAATGATATGAGTTCATGCACGTTTCTGTATCAGCTAAATGCTCTATTTACCATGTGTTCCAAGTATTAAGTTTTGATTTTCTTCAACTCTAGGTATGCTTTTAATCACAGACTTCATGCGAAAACTCTCTTTTGGAAGATGCAGAAAGTCGTAGTTTATTCATGCCAATTTTCCTTTTCTTCTTCACTATATAGGATGATTTTTGCGCCTCTTTGGTTATTTCATGCTTTTGTTGCGCGAGGGAGGTTCTCCTTGCCTGCTCCATCATTACCTCACGATCGCCATGTATGATATCACAACCCCGATGCTTTGTCTTCTTAATGTTCAGTTGTTTTTGCTACATTATGCACTTTGTATATGTACATATCTGTTCTCTGTTAATGAGCTAAAAAAAAGTTCCTATTTCAACAGTGGGCACCTTGTCATGCTATTGTGGCGACGCCGCTGCTAATTGCATTTGAGTTGCTTCTTTGTATTTACCTTCAAAGCATCAGTAGTAAGTGAAAAAGGAAGTTTTCGTTTTCACATTAAGTAATTTATATTATGAACTGGTCAATGTATTCATTTATCTTGCTTTTCATTTATTTTTTGGCTTTATTGCTTACTGGATTTGTTATTTGCAGTACATACTGAAGGTGCTGTTAACTTAAAGGTTGTATTTCTTCCTTTATTGGTTTTTGAAGCGATCATTCTTATTGACAATTTCAGGTACTTGGCTATTCTCACCTGTTAACTATTTATTTTATACTCTCTCAAAAAAAAAAAACTGTTGATTTTATACTCATTTTCTCTTATTCAACTTGTCTACACTAAATATTAAGAAGTCATCAAATGTTGGCTGACTACATTTTAAAGTTTCCTCATGACATGTGAGTCATGAAGCATGGCGAGGGACAACATTGTTAATCTGTCTGCAGGGAGGGAGAAACAATGATAAAACTTGGTGTTTTAAATGGCATGTTCTTGTTTTTTTTTTCAACTCATTTTTTAGTGACCTAGACGCCTTTATCATGCCCTTTAGGCATGTAATGTTATTTATTGATATTTTTGATATATGTTTTGATGATAACAAAATTAATAAATTTATGGACTGATTTTGGGTGACTAGATAGAGTAAATAAACATTGTCTTATTTGCTTGTAAGTTATTGTCTAGGCCTGAATTTTGGGAATTACACTGTTTTGTTCCTTGCTGATAAATCAATCAAGCTAGTGGCCAAACAACTATGAACTAGAATTTTGAAAATCTGATACATTTTTTCACAACTCCTAGTTTGTTCATTGTTTTTTTCTGAGAAATGCTTGTACTCTCTACTTCTAATAGTAGCAAAATCAGTTTCAGAAATAGTGAGTAATTTTCAATACTAGTACGCCAACTTTACTTTTGATCCTAAGTTGATACCCTAACTTTATTTTGTAATTAATTAGTCCTTCAACTATACAATCTTTTCATGATTGATTCCCATTACATGTTATAATTATTTTTAGTGATGTGGCAGCCACATCATTTATTTTCACAAATATATTGTTGTGATAATCACATCAATCACATGCAAGTGCACCATTCTAACTTAAGAAAATTATCGATATAAAATAGTAAAGTGAAAATAAAAAAATTCATTTTTGATAACTATTTATTATTTTTTATGTACAATCTTTTTAAGTTGGACTTATAAAAAAAATCTTTTTAAGTTGGAGATATTGATTTATATTCAGCTGATTTGGCTATGACATTAATAGATTATTTATGAAAACGCATGATGTGGCTGCCACATCAATAAAAATGCATGATAATATGTAAAGGGGACCAATTTATGAAATGATTATATAGTTGGGTACCAATCAACTACAAAATAAAGTTAGAGTGCCAACTTGGGATATAAGTAAAGTTGGGGTACCAATCTTGAAAATTGCTCCAAAAAATAGTTGACACCAAAGTTAATTGAATTATTTTGTACTTCATATTCAGAATGTGTAGAGCTTTAATGCCAGGAGATGAAGAAAGCATAAGTGATGAAGCTATTTGGGAGACACTTCCAGTAAGTTCTGTAGATTGTTTAACCGGTTGCTGGTATTTTTGTCCTTATATAGGTATTTAGGTCTGTTACCACTTTTTTCATGTTTTAAGCTCTTTTTTATGATAATGTCTTTGCTCATTGTTGTATGGCTGTATTAGATTCCCATTAAGCTGAATATCTTTAAAACTGTACTGAGTTTTCACTTAGCCTTCACCATTATGCTTTGGTTAGAAGACTATTCATCAGTTACAATCATAAATACCTATTTTTTTTTCAGTGCTTTCAAATTGTAGCCCTGGTTTCAGTCTCTGCCTAAGTCTATTTGCACTCTACTTTGGTTCAACATTTACTTTTTTTTTTGAAGAAAAAAGAGAGTAGCTGATCGTTATAGTCATCCTTATATTAGACCTAGTTTCTCTTAGAAGATAGTTTTTTTTTTTATCTTTTAAGTGAAAGTGATATATTAATGTTCCTCAACAAGTAGGCTTACTGATGGTTGTGTTGTAATTATATACTTGTATTCCAGTTGTACATGATCCATGTTGTTTCATATCTTGACCACCTGTTCAAATGTGCCATTACTAGTCTGTGTAAGAGAGGCCTTGGTATATTAATGAGTTCTGTCTTACATGCTTAACTTCGTCCTGACTATGTTAGGCTATGTCCAAAGTTTTTTTATGTTGCATTTCTCTCATTATGCTGATGGCTGTTTCTCTTTTTGATTTACTTAATGAAGTTTAGTCATATTCTCTGTTTCAGCACTTTTGGGTTGCAATATCAATGGTGTTTCTAATAGCTGCTACAACATTCACTCTTCTTAAGCTATGCGGTAATCCCTTTTTCTTAAGGGGATGGAAATCTTGATTTTCCATTTTTATTCAGTTTTAACTCTTATTTTATATATCTACTCGGGATAGGATTCTTGCACCTATGTTCATGCCAATCTGTTTTTCTTTTTGTTTGTTGAGACAAAACAGTGTTACTTAGACTTATTCTTACACCTATATTCATGCCAATCTGTTTTTCTTTTCTTTGAAGCATAATGTTCCAGCAACATTTTGTTAGCTCAACGTTGTCTTTATAATGTGGGACATCACAAATTTTTTCTCTTTCCCCATAGATATTATATAGAATTTAAGAAACTGTGAAGTTAATTTTTTGGAGGTTTTCATAATTTATCAAACTCGATGATGGAGTTACCAATTGGGAAAATATCTTTATCGTGCTAATCTTGGTTTGAAGAGATGCTGAAATACTTAATGGTGCTTATACAACTTAAATGTTATGTTAGGCTAGGCAAGTCACTATTTCTGTATCTCCTATGCTTATCTTGGTTGTTGTCTTTGGAATCAAAATGTAGCTCACTTTTGACCTTGGTAGGTTTTTTGAATATGTGGAAATTGTTTTAAGCAGGCTATGCTTGCAGTAGGAACTAGGGCACCAACCAACCCAAGTTCCTGCTGGTTCCACCAAAGGCTGACCAGGAACCTGGTTTCCTGTCTGCCCCTCTAACCTTTTTCTTTGTGTGATGTTATGCTTTTCTTATTTCTTTTAAATTAAATAAATTATTTGGTTGAAAAAAAATGTTTGATGTTGCATATAATTTTAAATATTAATTTAATATTACACTAAATTATATTTTTAGGTTTAACTAAGTTAATAATTTAAATAATTTGCAGAATGAAGTATATGTCAAAGCAAATATATATTATAGTAATAACTATTGTACATAGTAATATTTATTACAATAAAATGGGATTATTTATTATTTGTTTTTTTGTAGTAATATAAATACAACTGTAAGGTTAATTTGATATATTTATTATGTTAAGTTCGATATATTTTAAATATTAATCAACCATGATAAAAAATTTAATTCAATTCATTTTTACATCATTAACAAAATACTTTCTAATTCTAATATCACATTCAATCACCCATTGGAACCAAAACTCTCTTTTTGAGATGGGAACCAAAACCTTTTAGCTCTTTTTAATGCGCTTTTTCAACTAAAAACCAAATGAAAATTTAGAGGTTGAATCGGCTAGTTCTCAGGAACTACACAGAACTCTAGTTCTCACATCCAATTGGTTGAAATGTAGCTTGCTTTAAGCACATAACTTATTGGTCCTTTTAATTGTGCTAGTGTAATAAGGTTCCTTATTCAAACACTAAGATTGAACTTCCAAATTCCTTTTGCTTCATTTTCCACTATTTTAGTTAGTTTGTTGAGTTTTCTGTTTTCAAAATATGGATCTTCTCTCTCAAATACTGTGATATTTAACCAAATCCTTTAGCTCTTTGGTTTCGCAACTGCTTCCATCCATCTTCTTTACTCATTTATCAAATATCTATTTGAGAAGTAGGTGTAACACTAAGGTGCTTTTGGCTCTGCTTTTCTATTGCCTTGTCTACCAGCCATTTCTTCTCTCTTAGAACAAAACAAAAGCTTCATTTCTGGGATCCTCATCACCAATCCACAAATTGATCCGATTGAATTTGACTTAGCAATATTTTTCTTTTATCTCTTCTGTTTGAGCATGCATATTGGTTGTGGCATGGCTTCAACAAAATTTATTACTCAACTTTTATAGTTCTTGCTATTTTTTATTTGATATATTGCACTATATATAATGTTGAACTTGGATTCAGTTAAAGCGATAAATTGGTTTTGCATGCACTATTAGGCTGTATCGGCTCTACTTCTCTTATCTATTATATTGCTATCTAAAAATAAATAATATTGCACAGGTATATGAAATATGATATGTGTAATAATACCTGTTTTTTACATTGTAGGTGATTTTGGTGCTCTTGGATGGTGGGATTTATTCATAAATTACGGGTAGGCACTATGTTATTTCCCAAAGCTTGCTACTTATATATTGCATTTTTGTAATAATGTATTTTCATCGTGCAGAATTGCAGAATGCTTTGCGTTTCTTGTTTGTACAAAGTGGTCTAACCCAATGATTCATAGACGGACTTACAGTGTAGATCCCTGCTCATCTTCCACAACCATAAGATATCGTGACTGGAATAGTGGGATTTTGCTACCTTCAATAGAGGAGGATCATGATCAGGATACATTATGTAGTTTGCAAGACATAGGAGGTCATATAATGAAAATCCCATTTGTGATTTTCCAAGTTTTGTTATGCATGCGTCTGGAGGTATGCTGCTATTCTGTGAACGAAACAACCAGTTATGCATTCATAAACAATTACTTATGGGTCCTTGTTTTTCACTAGGGAACACCCCCTGGAGCTCGATATATCCCAGTGTTTGCTCTTTTTTCACCACTATTTGTTCTACAAGGTGCTGGGGTACTATTTGCTTTCTTAAGACTCGTGGAGAAGGTTGTTGTTTTAGTACGTTCTGGATCGATTGATGGTAGATATCTTGCAATTTCATCACGAGTTTATGATTGCTTTGCATTCCTACACCATGGTTCAAGGTAGTATCTTAATGTGTTATGATTGCTTTGCATTCATACATCACTATGTCATTTCAAGTAAAAATGATCAACACAATATTGCATTTTTAATATGCCCTTTTAAATGTCACAGATTGCTAGGTTGGTGGTCTATTGATGAAGGAAGCAAGGAGGAACAAGCTCGCTTGTTTCACGCTGAGGCCACAGGGTACATATGACTGTTTCTATATTCTTCTGGTTTTAGTTCTGCATTGTCTAACTATTACCAATTCAAAGATCATTCCTTTACCCATAATTTTCTATACTACATGAGCACATTCTAGATGGGTTAGTTATGTTGTATCCACTTTGCCATTGCAAATTGTGCTTTTAGATATGGATTATTTTTTCTACCTGATATAGTCTTTCGAGTTGCACCCTGGATGAAGTCACAAAGAAAGACTTCCAAGTTTGAACTATTTCCTTTCCTTGTAAGCTGCCACTCATCTTCCTTGAATGTAAACTTGAAAAGTGTCAAATGTTAGTGCCCTCCAAAAATAGAACTGACAAATGGTATTCTCATCCTAACCTAATTAGCAATAACTCCATTGTCCATGTACCAAAAACTTTATTAACACAGTTGTACTGATGGTTTGTACTTGTCATGTCCAGACATTATCTTGAAGGTCATTGCAAAGTTTCATTTAAGGTATATATGTGCTTGTTAGGATGTTGTCATGCCACTCCATTGTCTACCATAATTATTTTGAATGAGCCTTGAAAAATGTGATTCTTTTGTACTTTCCCCATTAGCATTTGTGCATCATTGATGGTGTTACCATTTAATTTTTGCAGATATAACACTTTCTGTGGTTACCCGCCAGAGGTGGTCAAGAAGATGCCCAAGAAAGATTTAGCAGAGGAGGTACTGGATAGCGTATCATTTATCATTTTAATGGTCAACTTACCCCATAATAATAATCTATATTTCCTAGTATTGCCATGATGTAAGTCAATCCATTCTTTGACCTGTGGGAGAATTCACGAATTGATAAAACTTCGAGGACGAATTTCCCATCTTCAAGGGAAAACACTATTATTGTCTCTAAAAAAATCGTCCATTTGGGGGAATGCTTATTGTGACAATTCAAAATTGGGGGAATGCTTTTCTTGCTAAAAAAAATTCAAAATCGTTCCTTTAAAATTTATTTCACTATTAAAGCACCGAA
The DNA here is from genome assembly GCA_001647135.1 of Pontederia paniculata. Classification (NCBI taxonomy): domain Eukaryota; kingdom Viridiplantae; phylum Streptophyta; class Magnoliopsida; order Commelinales; family Pontederiaceae; genus Pontederia; species Pontederia paniculata. Next base: position 15,290 of record LTAE01005159.1, on the reverse strand, counting down.
CTTCCAGATTTTCATAGGGTCCTCCAGAAACTCCTTAATGAGCCCGTTGAATAATTTGTACGGATTCTCCCATTTCATGGTTTCGTATTAAATAACGGACGATGAATCCCTTGTCATTGGATTTCCGGGTCGAATTCATTGTAAAATGTACAAAGCATCTAGTCTCTTATATATCCTTCTCTACAACCAAAATGACTTTCCACTGTGGAAAATGTCTTAGCAATTTTTTTTATTCTTCCCAAACTTTTATTGTTCAGGTTTGGAGACTCCAAGCAGCTCTGGGAGAGCAAGCTGAAATAACGAAGTACAGCCAGCAAGAGTATGAAAGACTTCAGAATGTATTGCTTCTTATCTTCACTAAACTTATATACTAGCAACCAGTTTACTTATCCTGATTAAGCCTTGAGAAGTTGTGATCTTATTCTTGCTTTGTGTTATTATGTAAATATCCATGTTGGCCCCTAAAAAAAAATGTTGCTCGAACTTCATAAACTTTATGCTTAGCATTCTATTGATGCCCCATGAATTATCAACTATTTTTTAGGTCCTTGCAAGTTCTGTTGCGGTTATCTTCATCCATACTAAAGGATATTGTTTTTGTATGACAATTTGCTACATGCCTGAATCTCTGAAAAAAAATGCCTGATAGTACTAGAAATGGAAAATTTAAAGCTCGAATTATGGAATGGCAACCAACCTCTACATCTCTAATAGTTTATAAAAATGTGAAATCATACAGTAGAAATAAATTAAAAAATATGAAAGTTTTGGATGATCCATGTTGTATTTGATGCACATTTTGTGGGAAGTTCCAAGCACCTTCTTGTTTTTTTTATTATGTATGTAATAATATAAATATTAAATTTTTTGTTTCAATTATTATGGAGCATGTGCCAACATCTTCGAATGAAGTTATTAATATGCTCTGAATAGTAGTGTTGTAAGTAGAATCTTGAACGTTCTAACAATTGTTAAGGTTTTGGTGTTATATTTAATTGGTAAATCTACATCATGTTAAGAGCTTGTGTTGTCGTGGCTTAGGCTACTCTGATTCAAGCTATATGATTTTTCGGTAGTGCTCAGTAAACCATGTCTGTGAGGTGTGCGTTGGCATAATGTTATATTGTCATTATTTTTCTCAGGAAAAAGTGCTGTGTAGGATTTGCTTTGAGGATGAAATATGCACGGTTCTCCTTCCCTGTCGGCACCGTACCCTCTGCAAGTATGTTTTTATGTATTTTTACTTTTTTTTTCTTATTTCTTCTTTTCCAGATGTCATATCACTCTGGATTAGTTTGTTGTCTGTGCTATTTGTAATAGTTAGATTGTGCTCACTTTGGATTATTTTGTTTATTGCTTGTGAATTCTAAAAGTCAACTTTGATATGTAGGATCTGTTCTGAGAAGTGTAAGAAGTGCCCTATATGTCGTGTCACTATCGAGGAACGAATGCCTGTATATGATGTATAAGCCGTGACTCGCATATCAGATTGGTAATTCTTTTCCTTGTAAAAAAATAGGAACACACAATTGTATAGGTTAACGTCTCTCATGAATGTCTTTTTTTTCTTCATTTTTGGTTGGTGTTTAAATGTCTGCTTATGTACATAACTGAAAATATAAAATTAATTCAATTGTTTAAACACAAGTCAACTTTTGAATTAGACTTTACCTTTTAAGCATTTTTCAGTTGTTTTGGATAAATGTTATTGTCATGATCAAGGTTGTCAAGATCGAGATCTTAAGTAAGATCGTAAAGGGATTATAAGATCGAAAATTATAAGATCGGATTGAGAATCGTAAGATCCTACGAATTAATAAAATAATATATAATATATATATATATTTAATTATTTTTTGCATTCAAATTTTGAATTAGACTTCAGTAGATCATAATATGATCAATTTGTAAGAAAAATCTATTGAACTATACTTATATTAATTGTTACTATTAAAATTGTAAAAATTATTATTTTTAAATGATTATAATATTTTTTTGAGATTGTATAGGATCGATAAGATCGTAAGATTATACGACATAAATTAAAATTCTATTGAGATCTTATCCATAAGATCCTCACATTAAAATCGAGATTGATGAGAGATCTCAAGATCGTAAAATCTTAAAATTTAGATCGAGATCTTGACAATTATGATCCTAATAACCGCTTGAAAAAAAAAAAGAGAATAAGAATGGGCAGACTGATGACTTACTACTTACTGATGTATAAATTAGAGTTATGGGTCTTCTAACCTTTAGTATGTGCTTTAATATTGTGGGCTTTAGCGTATTAGTTTAGTTTAGATTTTTTTGATGAGTTTTTCTTTTAATTAAATTTTCTTTTATTAGATTTTCACGTTTGGAATTTTATGTAAACCCCATACGATTGTAATAGAAACATGTTTGAATTAATAAAATTTTAGTTTAGTTTACTTCTCTCGAATTATTTAGTTTAGGTTTAAATAAATAATTTAGTTTAAAATTATGATTAAAATATATCAATTGGTATCAGAACCAATCAATTGATATCATCACACGATTAAGATCCTGCTGACTTCACCAAACCCTAATTTTCCTCCGTCACCCTTGCACTACAGTAGTGTCTTTGACAACACTACTGCATCTTCATCGAGAGCCTTGCTCGACACTTTCGAGGTTGCTTCCCTCATGGGCAGCAGATGTGCTGTCTGCTGCTGCTTGCTTGCCCTTGCGCCTCTCTCGCTGCTGCCATCAGGTGTGCTCCGTTTTTCCGCTTTCACCTCCATAACGTCATTGCTGCCCCTGCCCCTGCTCCTGCTGCAAATCTCCGTCACCTATAACAACAACGACTAGAATATCACCTTCTGGTCACTGCTGCATACATAATCGCAAGCCTTGCAAAAGCAATCTCAATGCCTCCAGGTAGCTGCCGCGCCATCGCCTAGCAGCACCTCCCCGACATCGCATACTCGTGTCAAACACAAACTGTTGTCCAGCCACCTGGAAGAAGACCTTGGTACTCTATGCTACAGATTTGCTTCTCCTCTTGCTGCCTTGTAGTCCACCATTGCTGACCGCTGCTGCTGCCTGCAGTCGTCTGCAACTCACAATTGTGCACCGGCATCCACAAGCACCCCAGCCTCGTGAAATCCCTGCCGCTCGCTTCAACGGGCCTGTTGACTACTTCGACTCTGTTTCTCGATATCCACCATCACTGCCATCTTCATCTACAAATCCTTGGTCCTTCTGATCGCCATCAACTCCCCACCCTGTTGTCTTCATGGATTGTTGTCACTGCAACAATTGATTGCCTGAAGACCTCTCCATTGCTGCAAATACGAATAGACATTAGCGACATCACTAAAACCTCCTCCACATTGATATATTCTTTTTTATTTATTTCTTTTATTGTTGCACTGGAGAGAGAGAGAGAGAGAGAGAGAGAGAGAGAGAGAGTAGAAAACAAAGAAAGTAGCAAAAAAGGACAAAAAATAGAAAAAGAAGAAATAGTAAAAAAAAGAAAATAAGAGGAGAAAAAGCGAATAAGNGAGAGAGAGAGAGAGAGAGAGAGAGAGAGAGAGAGTAGAAAACAAAGAAAGTAGCAAAAAAGGACAAAAAATAGAAAAAGAAGAAATAGTAAAAAAAAGAAAATAAGAGGAGAAAAAGCGAATAAGAAAAAATAGAGAGAAAAATGAGAGTTTTGTTTTAAAGAAAAGGAAATACTAGTTCTTTTTTTCTCTTTGAAAAGAAAATTGAAATTTCTTATTACAATGTCAAGCAAGAGTCCTTTACTTTTAGTTCTAACCGTCAATCGTACTCCAAGTTAAAAGCCTTCGAGGATTTTATTCATAATTGTGATGTTCTGTGTAGTAAGCTCGAAATAATTGAACAACATCAAGCTTCCGGTTCGAGTTATAGTTATGGTCCTTATGCAATGTCGGCCTTATGCAATGTCACCCCCATCAAATTATAGAATTTTTGGATTGTGCTATGTTTCACCTTTCTATGCCTAGACACCTCCTCCTTATGGTTATACACATTACTACATGCCTTATTATCCGTTTGGACTGCCTCCACAAAGTCTTCTACCTTGTCAGTTTTCACGTGATCAACCACGACATCCTCCACAATGTCCTTCTCAGGGTACACATCATCAATGTGTGACTCCTTCTCAATCTCACTTTTCAGAGTTCGTTCTTTTCCAAAGTTTGATCGTCCTCCACCCTCAGATGATCAATCCTCTTCAGTTGCTTCTTAGCAACCTGACGTACCTATAAAACCACCGGAAGTTATTACTAGTTCGAAAATGATGGTTTTAGCATCCTCTAATATTAATATTGACATTTCTATTCCTTTGATAGTCGAGTCAAATCCTCTAGATGTTCCTCTTGAGTTGATAGTTTGCGATATCGTTGATGCTCCTATTGTTGAGTCGTTGGTTATTCTCGTGAGTATTGATTCTATGTTGGATTCCCATAATTTTAACACATATTTCCATTGATCTTGTTATTTCTCGTTCTCTAGTTTTTTCTTCACATGACGAGGAATTGAGGAGCACAACCATTTATTCTAATATTGTTGATTGCAGAGAAAGAATATTTGATGTTTCTAATAAGGAGAGTTATTCTATTTATCAATTGATTACGAAGATTCCAAAGTTCTCCCACGGGCTTCATCATCGACGCATGTTCATCCGTGGGATCATTTGTTCTCCTATCATTGATGTTTGGATTAATGAAGTTGGCTTTCAACATCTTGGTGATGCCCTATTTCACCTATATCGTCTTGCAACTCGTCGGAGTCGAGTTTTTCTCGGCCGGAGAGAGTTGATGTCGAACAATTAGAGTTATGGGCCTTCTACCCTTTAGTATGTGATTTTTAGTATTGTGGGCTTTTAGTTCATTAGTTAGTTTAGGCCTCTTGATTATTTTTTAATTAAATTTTCTTTAATTAGGATTCCATATTATGATTATATGGGAGTTTGGAACTTTATATAAATCCCATAAAATTGTAGTAGAAACAAGCTTGGAGAAACACAATTCTTGTTTAATTTATTTCTCTCTCAAGCTAATTATTTAGTTTAGATTTAAGTGGATAACTTAATTTAGGTTTAAGATTATATTATACTTACATACCCCATAAACATATATGACATTGCTTAGGAACAATAACGATATAGGCTTAGGAACAATAACGATATTCTACTTTGATTTTAAAGCAAAGTAGAATTGGTGTTATCATGTGGCAAATGGAGATTCCAAGAGTGGAAGGAGAATGAAGTAATATTGTCACTGGATATAATGATGAAATATGGATCTGCAATGTAAGGAAAGAGTGTCAACAGGGAGGATCATTGTAGGTTGAAAACATGAGAGGGGAAGGGAAAGGATGATATAAGGGATTCAATGCAAGCATGGCGCCGCCACACCGACCGACTGAACGATGATGACAAGCTTTGACAGGGAGGAAATTATAACGACAATGGTGTTCCTGAAAAGCTATTGCAACGAGAGAGCTAGCAGAGATATCGTATGAGGTTGAAGGAAGGGGCGGAAGCCTTACGGTGTGTTTGGATATGCACTCATTAAGGGAAAATAAGGAAAAAGAGGGGGAAAATTGAGTAGAGGGAAGGGAGGATAATGTTTGGAAAAATTTTAATCTTATTTGGATGCACATTAGTAAGAAAAATGAAAAGGAAAATAAGTAAAATTGAGAGCATTTATGTAATTTAACAAATATTAACTTGTTTAATCCCCCCCTCCTCTGCACCCCAAATTGAAATTGAAAGAAATGTGTTAAAATGGAGGGGAATCCTTCTTTTCCTTCCCCTCCTTAATTTTCAATCCAAACAAGAGAAAAAAAAATCTGTTCCCCTCCCCCTCTTTTCCTTTCTTTACCCCCAATCCAAACATACTATTAAAGGATACAGGCTGTTTGTTTTATGTAAAAAATGGCACCTTGGCTTTCATGGAGACGAGACAACATAATGTGTTAGGTTGGATGGAGAAACCAGGAAGGTTTGAGGAAGATATTGACCAATAGGATAAGTCATTTAGTTAACTGAGATATTTCATGAAATGGTAAACAATGAATGAGGTAATTGACAGATAAAAGTGAGAAGCAACAACAGATTTTGTAAGGGTGCCCTTAGTGCCACTCCCAAAATCTTAATGCCACTCTTTTTTACCCATTGTACCCTTATTTATTCTATACTAACAACTTCATTAACTTCTCATAAAGTTGACACATTCCCAAAAAAATTAATAATATTATATATCCTTGAATACTAATCAGATTTTTATCACTATTTGTTTACTTTACTATAATTAATTATTATACATATTATTTATATAATTTCTTAATAATATATTATAATATTTTTTCCTATTAATACCACACATTTTTTATGAAAAAAATATGTCATTTTATTACTATTTATTTGTTTTATTGCACCTAAGTATTTATCATTATAATACATTATTTATATGAGTGAAGTTAATGTGATTTAGATTAATTTTTATAAATAAATTATTATTTAGTGCTTATTATTAAATTTAGTATAGATATCAAAGTTTAGATATTCTAAAAAGTAACACGAGTAGGTGAATATATTTTGATTAGTATATGTGTGTAATATTTTTTGAAAAAATAAAATCTAAGATGCAAAAGAGATTTTTGAGAAGATGTAATGCATGAATAATCAATATTTACATCTTATACTTCATTTCATAAAAATGGTAAATGTACTTCTAATAAAAAAATTATATTACGCAGTGTTAACAAAAAAAAGATATTATAATGTATGGCTAAGAAAATATATAAATAATATAATAATAAATAATTAGTTGTAATGAAGTAAATAAATAATAATATTTTTTTGATAAAAAAAGTTGGTTAGTATTAAAAGGGATAAAGTATTAATCTACATGATTGATTTTATTAGGAATTGATAATTTTTAAGAGGAATTAATTAAGTTATTTATTAATATAAAATATAAAAAGGTAAAAATGAGTAAGAAGGAATGATATTAAGATGTTAGGAGTAGCAATAAGAGCACCCTTTGTCAAATATCTTCTTTAATTTCTTTGTAGTTTCATCACATTGTTTTTCTATTTCAGTTACATTTAATTATATTTAATGTCTCGGAGCTGCATAGAGGACACCGCGAATGCCTTATGTGGCCTTTACACTTGCAAGGCTGCTGCCTCAGATGTTACACAACATGGAGTCTCACTACAACATGGAGTCTCACTCCATCTGTTCGGCTTGAGTTGTTAATATTGTGTTCCATTTGGTGATGATTTGATTATCAGTGATTAGAACAATGAAGTAAAATTGAGAATGAGAGATTAATACATAAATTGTTAATATGAGAAAACTTTTTTGATCAAGCAAACATTTACAAGCAAAAAAGTTATCATATCAAAAAGTTTTATTATGAGAAAAGAAGTACATTATACTGAATCACATTATTAAATCTTCGCCATCTTTATCACCACAGTTTTTTTTATCAATTTTCATCTTTTACAATAATTGAAGTCACATTAACTATATATATTATGTCAAAATGAATTACTGCATATATGCATAAATCAAATTTGGCTATTGAATTCACTGAGAATAAATTAATTTCTGAATTACGTTCGGGGACGCTTAAGATGGGTTGCGCAGAGCCGAACGAGATCGGGATTTGTACTTGTATAAATATTGATGAAGCCCAACTTCCGAGGGAAGCCAATGGAATACATTTATTCCATCTTTCAATCATGCGATTACCTCCTCCCAATATATCATTGATAATTGGCTGATGAGAAAAATTTCCCCCTAAAATTTCTCATAGCATTCTCATCACCAAAATGCATTTGTTGAAGAATATAACAAGGATCTTAACCTAAGATTTCTGTTTCCAATGAGGTTTCAACCTTGAGTCATTGTGGATATCTATATACCTGTATATGAGACAATTTTCCACTTAATAACGCACCACAACAAACGAGAGAGAAGAAATTAACACACAAATTTGGTTTCATCTTTATTTGAGTTACATCATTCGTGAGGTGACAATATAATTTTTTTCTTTAATGAAACAAAAAAAAATAGAGAATAAAATACGAAATTTCATTAGAAATAAGAAATGAAAGCCAACCGTTTAGATTTTTTAATTACATGATGTTTTTTAATAATAGAGAAACTAATAAAAGTTGGGTGCATTTTTATCCTCAATCTTCATATTTATGTTTCTCAACTCAATTAAGATCAAGATGTCTCTTCGAAGTGATACTTCCTATATTCAAAGAGAGAACAAAGATTGATTCAACTTGTTGATAAGAGATCTCATAATTTAGAAACTCAGGTTTTGATCACTTCATCAATGAGTTCAATAGTCACCTCATCCAGTACATAAAAAAAAATAGTGATTTAGCTTTCTTCTATTATGATGCCAAATTCATAAGATCGGTTTCCTTTTATCTCCCATTCGAATGGATTTCCTTCCATTTGTTCTTCATTAGTGGTGCCTAGGTTTTGTTTGATGAATTTTTCGAGCTTCATGATGTGCAAATGTCATCTTTTTGTCTTATATTAAATTGTCGATGAATTGAAAGCTCGATCAATTTGTTACGTATATCAAGAGAGAGAAGAAAGCAACATAGAGAAACACATAATATTTACAATGTCACTGGGTGATGATATAGTTTATTTTATTATGTCAAGAAAAAGAACTTGATATTAAAGAGAAACCAAAACCTAAGAATCTGTAAAGAGATGAATGAAACTTAACATCTAGGTTTTAAGAGTTCCAGCTTGATCCTCTATCACTAGGACCCTCTTTAACTCCTAGTACAATAGAAAACATAAACTCCATAATTTAGGGTTCGTTTGGTTGATGAATAATATCCTAAGGATAAGTGCACTTATTCTATTGAATTTTTTTTGAAGTTTGAATAAAAAATAAGTTATTTTAGAACTTTGGAGAAAAAAATCGTCTCTAAAATTAGATTTTTAATAGAATATTAACTACTAAATAATTATAATATTGTGTTAGTTAACTAATACTGCAATGTCTAGGTAATTAATATTTCACACTATTCTATTTTCAATAATATATTATTACCAAGTATTGTGATAATATAATAATTAATTAATACATAAAATTGCAATATCAAAATATTTATAGTATTATATCTTATGTTAATGTTATATCTTTTTGTGAAATTTAATTAATGTTAAAAACATATTAGTTATAAATGATTGTATATTTATTATGATAAAATAATTTAATAAAGTAAATTAAAAGTTGTCATTTTACAAAATTCGAGATTATAATTTGGTAAAAATATTATTCTTGTTGGAATAAAAAAAACAAGAATAAAGTGTTGCTCTCACTTTATATATTCTTGTACCAAAGATGCTCTTAGATTTTGAGGGTTCTACCTTGATATCCACTTTGATCCCTTACCCGTCCTTGGTCATAGTCTCCTTAGTCGACCTAGTTGTGTGCAAAACCATATAATATAAAGGGCGTGATTTAAAATTCAAGTCACTGATCACTACAAGAAAATTAAAAAATTCTGACGAAATTTCTGACGGAAAATGAGGGAAAATCCGTCAGAAATGCGATTTCTGACGAAATTTCTGACGAAATTAAACTGTCAGAAAAAAATTCGTTGGTAAAATAATTTCTGACGGGTGTAGGACCCGTCAAAATTTTTGACAGGCCTACCCGTCAGAATCGAGCCCTTCAGAAATTCTGAGGGGCCGTAAACCCCTCAAAATTTCTGACGGAAGTAATTCCATCAGAAAGTTTTAAATAAATAAAAAATAATAATAATTTACATAAAATTTTATAATAATCAAAATGTACTACATATTTCATTTGAAATATATAATTTATATACTATTATTCTCATCGGGATCTTCAGGAGGAGGAGCTTGCCCTTTCATCATCTTTCTCCATATTTCATTCATTTCTTTTCTTTGCTCGCACCAGACTTGTTCCATCTGCATGTCAAATCGTTGTTGCATCTGCTCTTCCATTTGCTTAAGTCGTTCATTAACACAATTTTCTATCTCTTCATTTGGAGGGCTCGAGACAGATCTGCGTTTTGATCTTAAGTCAACATAAGTGACAGATGAACCTAAACCATAGACACGATTTTTTTTGTGTCTACGTGTTCCCTCCAAAGTTCTCTAGTTGACTTTGGTGTGCATCCTTCTTGTGTAACTTGAGTCAGATGCTCCGCTTGTTTCGCCTTAAATCCTTCCTGAAATATAGTTATAGAATAAAAATTAGCTATAATAAAATATTGATTCAAATATTGAGAGATATTAATATCTTACATATGTGTTCTTTGCAAAATCTGAAACCCAACCTTGTTTTCTGTGATGAATTCTCATAAAAATCTCATCTTTTGTGGGTTTTTCACTGCGCTCCAATTTCTGAAAGAAAATTTATCAATATTTAATTTCGAATAAAAAATTTAACATAAAAAATTAGAATAGTCTAATATAACATTCTATGAGAGGTGGTACCCCTATAAATACAACCACCCACATATAGACAAGCGCCTTGTTCAGATGCGCGATTAGCCTTCGCTTTTTCACGTTTTTATGTAGTCCTCAGTGGACCACTTGGAAAGCAAGTCGTCCCATATATTCTGACCAATCCAATTAGGCCTAACGTTTGCGGCACGTGCTTCAAATAACATTGAGGACAACCTCTTTGAACACTGAGTGTTAAATATTTTCCACATAACTTTATTATTCGTGGCATCCCACCAAACATCAGCTTTTGATTCATGCATACAATATGGACACGCTAATTTATCTGCGGTCATCCATCCTGATAACATCCATATGCAGGAAAATCATTAATTGTCCACATTAATGCTGCTTTCATTGTAAAATTTTGTTTCGTTGACACGTCATATGTCAAGACATCATTCCATAGTTTTTAATTCATCGATTAATGGTTGCAAATAAATATTTATCTTATGCTTCGGATTATGAGGACCAGGAATGATGCAAGTCCAAAACATATATGGAGCCGTCATACATACTCCAGGAGGTAAGTTATATGGAGTAACTATCACTGGCCAACAAGAATAAGGAGTCGAAGATTGAGAATATGGAGTAAATCCATCTGCACATAAGTCAAGTCTTACATTTCTAGGATCATATGCAAAATCTGGATATATTCAATCAAAATGTTTCCATGCCTCACCATCAGATGGATGTAACATAACACCTTCCTTAGTATTGTGCTCAGCATGCCATTTCATGTATGCAGCTGAACTCATAGAAGAATATAATCTTTTAAGTCTTGGGATAAGAAGCAAATAATGCATTCTTTTCATTGGAATTGTATTTTTATTTCTGCCCATAACATTCGAAAATTTGTACCTCTCAGCACCACAAAATTTGCATTCTCTCAAATCTATATCGTCGTTGTAAAATATCATGCATCCATTTTTACAACAATCTATCTTTACCGACGAAAGACCAAGTTTGGAAACTAATTTTTTTTGTTCTATAATAATTCAATGAAATTCGTGATCCTGTCGGTGTCACCTCCTTCAATATTTCCATAATAGCATCGAAGCAAGCATGTGATATATTATGATCTGATTTAAGACTCAACATCCGAACGACCAATGATAATTCAGAATGAGTTTTACACCCCGACCATAACGGCTGACTTGAAGCATTTAATAATTCGTAAAATTCTCCAGCTTCTTCATTAAGTGACTCCTCATGAAATCTAACTTGTCCATATTGTGTTGATGCAGCATCGTAAACTAAGTTCTCATATCTATGGACTACATCATCATCTGTTGCAAATCTATTAACTGACTCTT
>LTAE01005158.1:16658-29522 GCA_001647135.1 Pontederia paniculata | reverse complement strand
CCACAAGTCGACAATTGATGATTGATTCGGCTGAAATGTCCACCGCAGTCAGCAATATATACTTTTTAAATTTTAATTTATATATTTTTCTTTTAAATGATATAAAAATACATTTGAAAAAAATCGAATATTCAACTAATTTTGTGCACTAGTACTTGCAATAACCTATCCAATTACCTCCTTCTAGTTTTATTATAATTTTTTTATTGTATATAACACTCACATACCTTAAATCAAACTAACCTTACTATTATCTTGTCTTGTGAATATATATAATTAAAGAAAATATATTTTAAAAAGTGTACTTAAAAATAATTTTAAATAAATAATATTAAAAAACTTATATCATGCTATTATATCATTCCCATCAGTAAATCACTGATTTCCAATTTTTTACATTTTCTTTCTTTTAATCTCAAAATTAATAACTATGTTTTGTTGTGGATAAGGGAAATCCTAAAATTCAACATGTATTTGGAAGGAACACCTATTAAGATCTCGTCTTCAAACAAGGGGACCTCTCAAGATTTTGATATCGCAAGTGGCTAACTATGACCAAATAAATCAGTATTTCAGTACCGAGAATGAAAAACATTTTTTAAAATCTTGTTAAAAGTTTTTTTTTCAGGTTCAACTAGCTAATAAGGGGCTGAATTCTAGTAAAAAAAACATAATAATTTCAAAGTTGGCCACATAAAAATGATCTTTAATAATATTTGCCAACTAAATTGGTGATTTTTTAAATTTCAGAGAACAGTTGATATAAAATATTAGAAAATATGTATATTATTTTTTAAATCTACACATTGTCATAAAAGTTATTCTATAAGTAATTATATCATGATTCATATATGAATTATTATCAGAATTATTTTAAAATTTGACGATTAAAATCTATTTAATGTAATATTGATGTATGACATCTTTGTTAATTTCTAAAATATTTTATTCTGATCCAAAAGAGTATTGTGCTCAAATTTAGAACTATTATTCTTTTATGAAAAATCTTTTATTTTTCTTTCTCGATGTGCATAGTGTCATTTCCAGTACCAGTTGGCAGCCTATTTCTAAGCGCTTCACCGCCACCTTTACCTCTCCTTCCTCTCCTCCCTCTCCTTCCTCTCTCCCATCGATTTCTATCTACTCTCTTCCAAACCCAGCGGCTGCTCCCTGATCACAACATCGATCCACTCGTTTTAATTGTTCATTTCCTGAATCCATATCGCACCTTCGTCTCTGTCTCTCTCTCGTTCAAATTAAGCTTTCTGCAGACCTTTTACTGGACCTGGAACGGTACAGGCGGCACCAACAGGTACTTTCTCTCGTTGGCAGACATGTGTGACAGTGTTTCTGCACCTCATTAATGGGGTTTTCTGCTTTTTGTTTGTTCAACTCTACAAAGCTCACACTTGGTGAGGTATGATGATAACCAAACCAAAGGATTTTCAAGTCATAGGTGCATTAAAACATGGTATTTTGCTCCTCATTTGGGTGTTTGAGCTAAGAGTATTCTGAAGGTGACATTTTTAGGACATGTGTGGCAGAAAGATAATTTTTTTCTCCTTCTGTTCTGATACTTCTGTTTCAGATCTTCTTAAACTATGGTATGAGTAAACTAATGATTCTTTCTTGCTTTCTTTCTACTTTAAATTATTGTGTGCCTTCTGTAGACGTTTATTCGAAGATTCGTGCAGTAAGAGGCTTCTTTATCTATTACTTTTATTTCTGGTTCGTTCCTGAAAATAAGGATAGCATGTGGTTCCCTCTTTCTCTTCATGTCATCTGGGGATTGGAAGAAAACAGTCATGGAAGGAAAGATACTATTCAAAGTTGAAAGCCAGAATAATAGAATACCCTATGTTTTTTCATTGTTTACAAATTTCGGATGTTCAAATAATATACAAATTCATTCATTCTTGTGCTTCTGAATTGTTTAACTGTTGTATATGTTCTTCACTATCTCAATTTGGCACTAGTATCATCATGTAAGCAAAAGGTTAAAAGGTAGTGGTGGCATTATTTTGATTAGTCCTTTGAAGATTTTGATTCTAGCCGTTTCTGTTTTTTTTCTCTTTTCCTCTTGAGGGGAAACTTTGGGATTCTTAATTGGTCCTTGAAAGTTTTATTAGGTTGTATGATTCCATAGTTCAAATATCTCTAGAAAAGTTTGTTTTTTTTTTTTGTTTATTTTGATCTTGTAAAATCAAATATTTCTTCCAATTGAAAAAATATCTAATCTTTCTTGGTCCTTTGTGTAGACCTGATACCTTGAAGCATTCAGACAGAGACAACCTGATATCAAAACTGCGGTCCTATCACTCTGGCCGTCCCTGAGCTACCTCCTCACACCTTGAGAAAGGTGTGGGCACAAGCGGAGGTGACCTCCCCTCTCTGTTCAGGTCCAATCTCGACCATCCTCCTTGATCAGTTCCACTATTGGATGGTAAAAGGTTCTCCGATCGACAATGGCTAACCACAGAAATTCGCAGTACATATTACAACAATAGCGGCAGCACTAGTAGTAGTAATAATCTTTTTGTTTGCTAGCATTTCTTATAGCGCAAGTTCTTGAGATCATATAGGAGAAGATAGTTGCTAGACAGCTCCAGGAGATCGTTTGCATCTGAAAAAAGATGACAAGAATAGGTTGCTTCACCTTGCTTCTTGTTGGAAAGAAAAAGAAATCCAAAGTGAGCAAACATATATATCTGAGAGTTCTTTTCACTTGCATCTTTTTAGTTTCTTAACTTTTAGGTCATACAGCACTGACCTCAGTTGTTCTTCACAGGAATCAGTCAAACTAGTTGATGCCCGGCAGACAATTGACACTGTTTTGAGAACTGAACAAGGAGAATTCATTTATCCATCTGCTGAAAAGGGCCTAAAGGAGGGTGTGTTGGCATTGAAAAGCATCTCTCATGATGGCGCAAAGGTTGAGGTGGTGGTTACAGAGGCTGCATATGAGGGAGGCGACGAGCATGAGGACATCTTATCCCTGAAGAGGGATTATCCTGACTTGGATCTCCAAGCACTTTGTGGTGAGAGAGGTGATGCCAACTCTGACGGTTATAATGAAGAGCCAAGCAATGATGAGCTGGAAAACATATCAGGGGAAGTAGTTAGAAGGACATCTCCGGAGGTAATTCAGAGTGGGCATGTCAGTGATCCAGGAATTGGAAGAACAACAAATTTCTGGGGTTCTCCCAAGCTGAAGCGCTCATGCTCCAACATTGAGACAAAGAGAGGTAGCAGGTCATCTATTAATTCTTATTCATACGATGACCTGCAAAACTTATCCGGAAATTACAATGGAGAAGCTCCAAATTGCATCACAGGCAGCCCAGTGTCAGTAATGACCTCCTGCAGTGCTGACAAAGTTATGCTGAAAAAGAAGTCTTCAAGTCAAGTTCTTCCCTCAAGGAGTAGGAAGCTGTGGTGGAAGCTCTTCTTATGGAGCCACAGAAATCTTCATAAACCTTGGACCTCAAAGTTACCAAGGATTGCTTCCAGTAACAATGCTTCTGAACAGAAATGTGGGTATTGCTCTGATACACTGGAACCAAGCAATGATGTTGGTATGAACAAGAGAGTGGTGGAGCAGGACCCTGTCATGAAAACTAGAGCTGGATTGTGGCCTCAGCATCAATGGGTTGCATTCTCTGTTGAGTCCTCATCTATGGACAGAGTTAATGCGTGGGTGCATAGCCTTGATGATAGCCTGATTTGCCCTGTTAATGACCCTGTGAATGGTGATGGTGAAGCTACACCTGCACTATTCTCTTACCCAAGTTCTATCACGATTAGAGAATCTTCAAGTAAGAATCATGCACATTTAGGCAGACGTACATTGGAGGAGGTCATGCAGGCCAACAGCATAATTCAATCTCTAAATACTGTTTCCTCGGTAGCCCACATTTCTGGCATGGGCTTAAAAGTGCTACCGGCAATTTCAGCTTTCTCTAGCTTAAGGGCTGTCAATTTGTCAAGCAACTTCATAGGTATAATCTGATTCTGTGAGTCAGTAATATCAGCCTTCTAAAGCCTTGGATCTAATACAACTTTGTGATTGCTGCAGTACATATATCGCCAGGGTTGTTGCCTAAGAGCCTTCACACGCTCGACTTGTCACGAAACAAGATTTCCACAATTGAAGGGCTGAGAGATTTGGCTAGACTGCGTTTTCTTAATCTCAGCTATAACAAGATTACACGAATCGGCCATGGTAAGCAACACATGTCTATTTTTGCTTCTGATATACTCAGTTTCCTTCATGTTCATGTTCATTGTCATGTGGATGGATTAGTTTTATTCTTAATTTCATAGTATTGACTTCCACTGAATATGTGCGGTAATCCTTAGTAGAAATTTACGGATCTGAATGTCTGATGTTGATTCACTGAGAGTTTCAACTGTCAGACCAGGTACATTGCGTATGTTTCTTCTTCTGATTTTTCTAGGCAATTGTCCCATTGCTCATCATGAAGACCATGCTTTGCTGTTTTCCCTTGGATAGTCATTTTCTATTGCTACCTGGATGCCTGGAATTCTATCTCTAACTGAAAAGCACCGGTCATCATGTAGTTGTACCAATTCATTTTCTTTTGCGGCACCGATGTGGCATCCAAACATGTACATGCAATTGTATCAATTAATTTCTTACTATAGCATCTCTTGACTGCCATACCAATCATTAAAATAAGCCACTAACATGTCTTAAGAGCATATGCCAAATACACACCTATTATATGGAGAATCTGAAAACAAGATGACCCAGTCATTTGAGCCTATATGGAGAAATATATACTATACAGGACCACTTTATCATGTATGTTGTATTGTGTTGTGCAAGGACTGTATCCTTATATGAGACCCATAAGTTCAAAGATATTAATGTCATCATGTTGCTGCAGTGATCAGTAAATTGCTTGTAGTTTGCTGGAAAGTTGCAGTTGTGGAGACAATTTTAGCAGCATCTTGCAATTGTTTTTCTAAGCCATTTGCATTCTGCATATCTTACTGCAAAAAGAATAACATCAAGACCGCATGATCTCATTGTAATATGCATGACTTCATTGCACATATAATACATTTGTCCCATTCAGTCCTCTCGCCCTTCAGTATCTGACATGCAATCTTATTAAGGGAATCTCTGGAGTACTGACAGTAGTACTCCAAATTTAGTGGTAGAAATCTTTGTTACTAGAGGGACCAATGAATCAATGATGATATATACTTTTGTGCAGGATTAGCAAATTGCACCCTTATCAAAGAGCTGTACTTAGCAGCCAATAAAATCAGCGATGTTGAGGGTCTTCACAGGCTCCTGAAGCTCACAGTTTTGGACTTGAGCTTCAATAAGATATCCACGGCCAAGGCCCTGGGTCAGCTGGTTGCCAACTACAACACCCTTTTGGCCCTAAATCTCCTTGGCAATCCAGTACAAAGCAACATTGGTGATGAACAGCTCCGAAAGACAGTCTCAGGTCTCCTGCCGAAGCTGACATACCTGAACAAACAGCCTATTAAACCACAGAGGGCGAGGGAGGTGGCCACAGACAGCATAGCCAAGGCTGCACTAGGCAACACTGGCTGGAGTCCTCGCAGAAGAACAACGATTCGGCGAGTTGGGCAGAGCTCAAGTGCGTCAGTGAAAGGAAGGACTGGTGAAGGAAATGGTCGCAGGGGGTCTGGTAGCAGCATTGGCCCGAAGAATGGTAGATACAAATCCAAGAGTAGGCATTCTTCAAGGAAATAAGCGCCTGATACATATACCGATGTGCATAGTTTAGTTTTTTATAAGAGCATCTCATCACTTTGAAGTTTCTAGTATCAGAAATTGTTTTAGTATATAGGCATAAGGTTAATTAGAACTACAACTAGATCAAATGTCTTGATAAATGGCTTGGAAAGAATCCAATCATTGTTGGAATCAAATAGTTGGTTATGTGTTTTTTTCAGATAATTGTCCTGATGTATAAATCTGATCACATGCATAATGGTTCATTCAATATCAGATATTTAAGTAACATATTAATATATTATTGGTTCTCTAGCATCATACATTTTCGTGTTCGGTAAAAACTATAAATGTACTAAAAATATTTTCGTAAAATGATATTTTACCTTTTAAAGAACAAAATATGAGGAGAGTTTTTTTTCTAGAAGTATATATTCTTAGCCAACGGAAAAATATTTTTTCACTCGACAATTTCCTCTTATTGTTGAGAATGAAATTGTTTACAGCATATCTTGAAAGTTTAGATCATCATAGAAAACTCATACAAATACTATATGTTTGCAGTTATATTATTTGAACTTCACATACATCACAGATAAAATACAATCACAATTATATATATATATAGGAGTCTGCACACATACTATGGTACAAAATAAATGTCTATTTATCCAAAAAATTTCAAATCACCATCCATCATTACTAATTTGTAAATCAAAATGCAAAAAAAAATATTTGTAGGGTCGATAATTATAATTAAATTCATACAATAGAATTTACAACTCCAAAATGTTAAATGTTCAATACAAATGCATAAGTAAACATTATTGATATGGAATATATTGAGATATCCTCATAAGAATGATATACAATTCATGAACATATAGTTTATTATGGTTCACAAATTTCATTCTAAATATCATATAAAATCATATAATTTAGTCACAAAAAGCACAATCATATGACATGTTCATGTATCTAATTTTTAATTGTTATCTTTTTTAGCATATTTGTTGTTGGTGTAGGATCTAGACGGCACCAAAAGGGAGGAGGGGGGAGGATGAATTGGTGTATTAAAATTTCGAGTTTAGTTATTGTAGCAGAAACAATCAATACACAATTTAGAATACAAGCATATGCAAAGAGAAAGAGGCAAACGTAAATATGTTTGTTGACGAGGTTCGGCCGAACTCTTAGCCTACGTCTTCGCTCCAGTCTTCTCGAACTCAAGACCTCCGGAGATCACTAAACTCCTTCTTCAAGAGCGAAAGGGTCCCTTACAACTTGTTCTCCTTTATTGCCTTAGAGAGTAAGGAGATAACCTCTTACAATTGAGCTCACTCTAGAACACTCAATTTTACTCTCTTTTATTCTGGATTCTCACTCAAATACTCAAAAGGAGGAACTAAGGCTTTTTCACTCAAGCTTATAAATTCACTAAACAATTTGCCAAAGTTATCTCCCAAGACTCCTGGGACTACATTTTATACCCTTACACAAATGACCCAATTACTCTCACATAACTAGCCGTTAATGCAAGTACAATACCTTTCACCTATTCCTCGATCGTCCGCTTCTACTTCAGTGGTCGACCGTTATAGTGGTGAAGTAGCCCGTCAATACTGTCGTCTCGTGCTTCGGTCATCCACCGCTCACCTTTGGACGTTCGCAGTCATGGGCTTCAACATCTGTTCCTTCTTCTGGCTTCCATAGGTCGTCCACAACATTCCTCTCAGCTCTTCGGATGACCTTTGCTTCAGTTGAGTTTCTCCGTCAAGCTCCTTCGGTCGTCCACTGATTGCACGTCAATGCTTTGGTCGACCGATCTTGACTTAAACTCTTTTCTTTAATGCTTCTCAGGTCGTCGGCGGAATCTCCCTGAATACTTCGGACGACCCTTGCGTATGTTTTGGTTGACATCTTCAAGTCTATTTCGGTCGTCCACTGATTGCACACCAATCCTTCGGTCAATCTTTCATGACTTGAACTCTTAATCTTCAACTTTCCCTCGGTCGTCCACGGCTTGTGCTCAGAACCTTCGGACGACCTATCCTTCTTTACTCAACACTTCGGCCGCCCACTTATTCTTCACTAAATTCCTCGGACGTTCATTCTTTATCTTCTGACATTCTTCTAACAAGCTTTTGTCATCCATTGAAAACTTTCAGATACCTTGGACGACCTTTCTTTGTCTTATGATATTCTTTGGTCGTCCTCTGATACTGCTCAACTACAGTGGTCGACCAATCTGTTCTTCTGTCAACAACTCAGGTCGTCCACTGTTAACACCCAAACTCATTAGACGATCTTTCTTTTCGTCTGTCAACTTCTTCGGTCGTCCACTGCTTTATCTTCTAAGCTCTCGGACGACCTTTCTTTATCAGAAATACTTCGGTTGTCCGCAGTTCAGCTTTGGACGACCTTTATTTTCTTCACTTCTGCTTGTGCATTCCTTTGGTCGTCTACTTCTTAACTCCAGAGCTCTCAGACGACCTTTCTTTTCATTAGGAATGCTTCGGTCGTCTGTTCGGACAACCTTTGCTTCTCTTCTCTTCAAAACAAACACAACTTGACTTCTTCATACGACGTCCACTCAACCTTGGAGCGTCCGTTCTTCAACCTTTGTACTGTGTACTTCGAACCTTCGGTCGCCCATTCCAATTCTCTGGGCGACCAATCCTGCTCGACTGTATATTCGATCATCCATCATCCATCCTCGGTCGACCTCTCAGTACTTAGTTTCGTATCTTCAGTCTATGCTCCTTACTTTGGTCGGCCCCTCCACATTCTTAGGGCGACCGCTTCATACTTAGGATTTTTTTAAGTCTTCTTAGTACATAGGTCGTCCACTGTTCAACTCTGGTCGACCTATTTATGACTGAACATAAAAATTATGTCTTTTACAGAACAAATCAAAGATCATTAGTACATACTAAGTTTCCTAAAAAAATTGTGATCATCAAAATAATCTCGGGCTCCTGGATTCAACAATCTCCCCCTTTTTGATGATTACAAATTTATGAGGAGTGAACTAAGTGTTAGTTTTAACATAAAAATCATATAAAAATCCAACTAACCGAAAAGGCTCTCCCTCAATATATCTTTTATTTTCAGGCATTTCTCCCCCTTAACACATGCATACACATTTATGATATTCGAATCAGAATCATTTAGGCATTCATTTTAGCATTCATCACTAAAATACATATTTCAGAAATTATCTTTGCAAAACAACTTAAGAAAGCACTCATTTCATTTTTGAATTATAGAGTATCATATATTAAACACATTTGAAAACATACTCATTTCATTTCTGAAATATCGAGTATCATACATTAAATACATTTAGACTCAAACTGTTTACATACACAAATTTGTCTACAATACAAATCTATCTATCTATTTATTTTTGTCCTTAGTCTTCCTTTTGAAGCTTTTTACAAACTATTTTTCAGGAAGGGAAGGTGTTGAACTTTCAGCTATATCCTTAGACTAGAATTTTGTTTACTACATCTATTAACAGAATATTGATTTCGCTCTTTTGTTCAACAAACAATTCTTGAAATTCATTTTCTATCTCAGTTCTCTTAGTTGCTCTGCTTTAGTAGTGACTTGGCCAACTTCTTGTTCTTGTACATGGTTTCTCTCTTGATCAGCTTCAGTTTTTTGAAGATCAACATCTTCCCCTCTAACATCAGCTTCCCCTTGAATTTGAATATCAGCTTCATTTTCTTCTCTATGATCCTCACCTTGAGCTTCTTCTTCAAGGGGTTCCCTATGACCCTCCTCTTGAGCCTCTTTTTCAAGAGGTTCAAGTCTCTCTTTTTCTGAGGATTCTTCACTCTTCTGATTTCTTTCTCCCCCTTTGTAATTATCAGAAAGGGGAGTCTCATATGGCTCATACCCTACTACCCTCATGAACCCTTCCACAACATCCCAATGACGACAAGCTTGATTATGACGAACAACAATATCTTTACTGACTTCAGTACTCTCGGACTGCTCATCAATTTTCTTCAGTAATTCAAGAGCTTGACTCAGTTGGATGGACATTATGCTGAGTTGAGTTGACATGGTGTCCACTTTGGTGCACAATGAAGTCCAATCTTCTCTACTTGGAGGACATGTGACTGAGAATGTGGAGGTGCCAGCAGCTGTTGAGGGTGTCCTAAGTGGCTGAGGAATTGGTTCATGATTTTCTGTTACAGAGGGATCTCTGGGAACTTCAGGTTGCTGGTACACAGTATCCTGATACTCAGAAGCAGGTGGGAATTCATTATTCTGAGGAGTATCCTTGGTAAGTCCTTTTCTAGTTAGAGTAGAGAAGGAAATTTTGACATTTTTAGTGGGGAACATGATCTCTTCATTTTTGGCAAACAGAAGTTTAAGGATTTTGTGAACCATAAAGGTGATAAGGTTTCCAAAATAGAGACGAGCGCCTTTGGTCCATTTAGAATTTACTTTATCTTTGATTTTGATGAGTTGATACATAATCAAATTTCCTAGTGAGATTCTAGGAGCTGCAGTATCTACCAGATGTGCAATGATAACTAGATCAAGAAGATTTACTCCTGTGTAATGACCAACTCTAGGAAGTACTACATGTGTGATTATGTGATGGATATCTTTTATGACAGGGGAGAGATATTTATGGAAGGATCCTTGAACAAAAGTATATGTTATTCCTTCACTCACAGCTAGTGCAACTTGATTTTGAGTGTAGGTGGTGTGAGGCCAATGTATTGGGGCAAGTTTTATATGAGGGAAAATAAGAGTGTCCAGGATTTCATTCAATTTGGATTCTGTCATGGAAAAATGATTGCATGCATATAGTATTGATTTCTAGATAAGTGTCATCATAGGTTATGTTTGCATAAAAATATTTTACAACATGGGATGAACTGACTCATCAAGGTCAACAAATTTGATCCATTCACATTGTCCAAAAGTTTCTTTGAGACCAGAAAGTTGAAGACTTTCCCAGTCAATGAAGTGGTATGGTTCAACTAAGCGATGTTCATCGTAGAGGGTTAAGTACTGATTTTGAACCAACTCACTAATGCACTTAGGATGATGAAAAACTAGGTCGGTTGAAAGAGGATTGTCGATTGTTTGATTATTATCGAGAGGGGGTTCTGATGGTCAAACAGAAGGTTCTCCAGTGTCAACTGTCTCTTGTGGAATGGAGGAATATGGTTCTTCTAATTGTTCTTCTACTTGTTTTCCTTTTACGAGTCTTTATTTTTTAGCTATTTTCTTAAGAGGCGACATGGTTCAAGGTAGATAAGGAAGAACACAGAAGTGAAATTGCAAGAAACTAGGAGAGATTGTACTAGCAAGTGTAGAGAAACTTAGGGTAGTGTATGAAATCGAAAAGATTTGATTCTGTAGAGAATAAACAATATTTGCAGCAAAGTTTAGACCTAGTTAGAACTTAGATAGTAAAACCTAGAATTTTAACTTTATGATGCATAGAGGTAATGTTTTTAGGTTTACCTAGATGTTTGAATCTTCGTCTGAGAAGGCTTTGATCTCTTCGAGTTCGCTAGGGATTGTAGGAGATTTGAACGAGACTCGAAGGGAAGGAGGCGAAAGAACATGAAGGGTCGCCCTCTAAATAAATTCCAAATATGACGACAGTTAGATGTGACCCACTATATATATAGTGTTCTCAACATCGATCTATCGAAGTAGCAGGGGTGTCATGTTATAGTTATAGTGGTCGTCCTATGATATCAGTGGTCGCCTTTTACTTGGATTGATCATGAGTCATTAATTAACTTCGGTCATCCGAAGTATGGATAATGAACGTCCGAAGTCCGAAGTATTGTAAGGTTATCAAAACATAGGACGTCCTTTGGTTTTAGAGTGGTCGACCGATTCATGGTAGAGTACTTGTATCGGTCGCCCAAAGTTTATAATGGGATCACTAGATATCAATAATGTGTTTCGGACGCCCGAAATGCGGGGAGTGGACGCCCGAAGTTTTGTGACCAACCTGATACTTAACCACCTTATTATTTACTACTCGAGATACTCCATAATTTCATTTGGGATAGATATCTAGGAAAAGATAGAAGTTTTTCATGTACGTGTTGTGCAACACAATTTATTTACAATTTGATTAATTAGTGATACTCACATAGGTAAGTCATCAACAAATTAAGTTGTTTGTTAAGTTCCTAAGTCCAACATTCTAATTTCTCTCTTTAACATATTGAACCTATCTCCTTCCAAGGGCTTTGTAAATATGTCAGCTAATTGTCTTTCAGTTGGGACATATTCTATAGAGATGATTTTGAGTGATACATATTCTCTAATGAAGTGATACCTTAAGTCAATGTGCTTAGTTTTGGAACGTTGCATAGGATTCTTAGTCATTTCTATAGCACTTGTACTATCACACTTTAATGACATAGTTTCACATGTTATATCATAGTCTAGGAGTTGTTGTTTCATCCACAACAGTTGAGCACAATAACTTCCAATAGCTATATATTCAGCTTTAGCTGTGGAGAGTGCATTTGAGTTTTGTTTCTTGCTAGCCCAAGATATTAATGACCTACCAAGAAAATAACACACTTTCTATCTACTCTACATCCAGCAAAGTCTGAATCAGTGTAGGCATGAAGATCAAATAAGGAATTTCTATCACACCACAATCCTAAGTTTGAAGTACTTTTAAGATATCTTAGAATTCTTTTGGTGGCCACTAAATATGAATCCTTAAGATTGGCCTGAAATCTAGCACATAGATATACACTGAATATGATGTCTGACCTAGAAGCAGTCAAATATAGGAGACTTCCAATCATACCCTTGTATAATTTCTGATCTACATTTTTCCCTTTTTCATCATTGTCAAGTTTAGTAAGAGTACTCATGGGAGTAGAGCTGGGTTTACAATCCTCCATTCCAAATCTCATAAGCAGCTCCTTTGTTTACTTGCCTTGGTTTCGAAAAATTTCATCCTTAGTTTGCTTAACTTGGAAACCAATAAAGTATGTTAACTCTCCTACGAAACTCATATCAAACTCTTTATGCATGAGAGTCCCAAATTCTTTACACATTTGAGAACTTGTGGATCCATAGATAGTGATGTAGATCTAGATGCCACCAAGAGGGGG
>LTAE01005158.1:4448-14730 GCA_001647135.1 Pontederia paniculata | reverse complement strand
CTTTTACTCCGGTCGTCCTTCCTTCATCTCTGGTCGACCGGTCAACCCCTGATCCCTTCTCATGCACCTTCCTTCAACATAGGTTGACCTCTCTGTATTCATAGGACGACCACTGCACACATATGCTTCTTCTGAGATGTCTTCCATGTGCATAGGTCGTCCATTCTTTTAGCTTTGGTCGACCTAACAACTTCTGAACTTGAGTCAACCTGTTACAGAATTCAGCTCAACAAGTTCATCAGTACAAACTAAGTTCCCTTACAAATTTGTGATCATCAAACCACTTTTGGGATCCTAGATTCAACAAGTGTCATCCACATATATGTGCACAAATAATATATCATTCCCAAGATGCTTCAAGAATAAAGTTATGTCTACTTTTCCTTTTGAAAACTCATTTTCAAGAAGAAATGATATCAGTCTCTCATACCAAACTCTAGGAGCTTGCTTTAGTCCATATAGTGCCTCAGAGAGCTTAAATACATGACCTCGGGTGTTTTGAGCTCTCAAAACCTAGAGGTTGTTCAACATAAACCTTCTCATTTATATACCCATTTAGAAATGCTGGCTTAACATCCATTTGAAACAATTTGAAGTTTCTGAAACAAGCAAATGCTAAAAGAATTCGAATTGCTTCTAAACGAGCAACTAGTGCAAAAGTTTCATCAAAGTCAATTCCATCAACTTGAGAGTAACCTTTTGCAACCAATCTAGCCTTATTTCACACAACAACTCCAGTTTCATCTAGTTTGTTTCTGAATATCCATTTTGTTCCAACTATAAGATGATCCTTAGGTCTCTTACCAATGCCAAACTTGATTTCTCTCAAAGTTGTTCAGTTCCTCATGCATGACATTTATCTAGTTCGGATCATCCATTGCATCATCTATAGTTTTGGGTTCTATTTGAGATTAGAAGACAGAAAAAATGCAAAAGTTTCTTAATGACTTTCTTGTTTTCACACCTTCATTTATATCTCCAATAATATTATCTAAAGGGTGTTAAGGTACTTGTCTCCAATCATTTTGCTCAATAGGAGACAATTCTACCTCTATGTCAATTCCTTGTGGGTTTTCCTCATTCACCACAGCAATTTCATCATTTGTGATTTCAATAGGTTGAGAATCCTCTTGCTTATAGGTCAGCTCATCTAGATCATGATCATCCTTATTATGCTCATCTATGATCTTAACCTCTCTAAATTCATCAACAACATCCTTAACTTCATTGAAAATGATATGTATTGATTCCTCCACTACAAGTATTCTCTTGTTATACACTCTATAGGCTTTCTTGAAATTTGAGTACCCTAGAAAAAGTTCATCATTACTCTTTTCATCAAATTTTCCTAGCTTATCCAAGGTTCCCAAAATAAAATTACAATCAAATACTCTAAAGTATGAGATATTTGATCTTTTGTCATATATCATTTCAAAATAGGTTTTTTTTTTCTAAGGTCTAATCAATATCTTGTTTTGAATATAACATGATGTATCAATAGCTTCTGCCAAAAAATATTTGAGCAACTTGCTCTCACTTAGTAAAGTCATAGTCATCTCAATTAGAGTTCTATTTTTCTCTCAACAACTCTATTTTGCTTTGGAGTTCTTGGTGTTGAGAATTGATGAAGAATTCCATTATTCTCACATAATTCTTCAAACTTTAAGTTTTCAAATTCACCTCCATGATCACTTCGGATCTTGGAGATTTTCATATTTAATTCATCTTGAACTCTTTTGAAAATGTAGTAAACATCTCAAAAGTTTCATGCTTATGTGCAAGAAACAAAGTCCAAGTGAATTTAGAATAGTCAACTACAATTACACACACATATTTCTTACCACCAAGACTGGTGGTGCAGATTGGACCAAACAAATCAAGATGTATTAATTGTAGAGGTCTACTTGTGGAAATTTTATTTTTTGATTTGAAGGATGCCCTATGTTGTTTGCCTTTTTGACATGAAGAACAAAAAGCATTTTTCTCAACTTTATTTTTGGGCAAACCTCTAGCAAGATTATATTTCACTAACTTATGCATGTTTTTATAGTTTAAATGTCCTAATCTTCAATGCCATAATTTTATTTCATCATGCATAACATTTAAGCATTTGTGATTAGGCAAATCATCAAAATCAATCACATACATATTTTGATGCCTTAATCCCATATGCAAGATTTTTTCATTTTTATCACATATTAATAATTTGTTTTTTTCAAACTTAACAACGTAGTCTTTATCACATAGTTGACTAATACTTAGCAAGTTATGTTTTAGGTTCTCTACTAGCCATGCATCTTCTATAACTACATTATCAAGTTTTCCAATGTTACCTTTACCAATGATTTTCCCTTGGTTGTTATCCCCAAAAGTTACTTTCCACTTTTTGTTCTTGTTATGCTCATGAAGTTCTTTTTCATTTTCAGTCATGTATCTTGAGCAACCACTGTCGAGGTACTATCTCGTTGATTTTCCTTTGCTTCTATTGGTACCCTATAAGAACAACACAAAATTTATATTTTTGGTGCCCAAAATACTTTGGGTCCAGAAATGTTAGTGCTGAAAGTTTCCTTAGGAACCCATACTTGTTTAATATTTGTATAGATGCTTTTCATAGATGTGCATTCAAAAATATAATGTGTTAGATGACTACAATAGAAATATGTGACATTTTTCATGTAAGGTTTTTTATGATTATGATAAGCATGGCCATTTCTGATATGAATATATGTAGGATGTGCTTTTCTGTTTGTGTGTAGAAATTTTGGGTTGACAAAATTTCTGTTCATACTTATAGGAGTAGTATACAAATAGGAATGCACATAACCATTTTTAACATTATGCATATGAGTCGATTTTATGTTTCTCTTGTACATGAAAGCATACTTTTTCTGCTTATGTTTAGGTGCAACATTTTACTTCTAATGCTTAGATTTTCTTGTGATAACAACATAGTATTTTTATTAATGAAAATAGGCTTAGTGCCTACACCAGTTTTAGCCTTAAGGTTTACAATGTTTTTATTTTTAGCATGAGAGTTAGTAGGAGAAGTCCTAGTCTCATTTATGAGGATACTCCTTCGGCTTCATTTTCTTCATCACTTGGGTCATCCCAAGTGACTTTGAGTGCCTTATTCTTCTTGTAATCTGAGGATCCTTTCACTTTGCTCTTCTTGTTCAAAGCTGGACATTCACTCTTATAATGTCCAAGCTTGTTGCGCTCATAACACTTTATCCTTGACTTATCAGCTGGTCCCTTTTTCTTTAAGTCTCTCTTCTTCTGAGAGAGCTTCATGAATTTACTGAATCTCTTTGCATATAGGGTTAGCTTCTCCTCACTGAAGTCTGTATCACTATGCTCAGATCCTTCAAGTTCATCTTCACTCTCGATCTTTTTAGACTTTAGAGCCAAGGCCTTCTCCCTTGATCTTGCTTCTTCTTTTTCCTTTTCAAGTGACATGATGATAGAGAATTCACTCACCATTTTCATATGCAAAAGTTACAGTTTTTCATGAAATCATGCATCATTTACATATATCATCACACATTTTTACTACTTTTGCATCATTTGAAATTTCCTGGCATTAATACACATTTTCACCCCAATGATCCTTTTTAATAAAGATTTGAATGATTTATGCTTGATTTCTCCTGCACGAATTTATCCAAGGCCAAACAACATGTGTGCTGAAAACTGGACCTGAGGTACCTGTGCCGAAAACTAGATCTGGGGGTACCTGCTTGCCACTTCATGACAAATGCCACTAGAAGACAAATATGAAATAGAATCTGCAGATTCCTCTGCCAGCTTTTGTGATCCAAAAAAGGAAGGTTCCTTGGCAGCTTTCAGGGAATATTAACAGGGCTATGCAAGGGACAAGTGACATCTAATGAGTGAAAAAAAAAGAAGAGGATAAAAGGCAAAATGGAAGGAGAAGAAGGGTCTCCGTTCTGCATCCGGGAGGAGGCATCCAGTGGAGCCACCATTGCTGAAGGAAGGAAGAACCAGAGCTGAAAGAAGAAGATTTTTGTGCTGAGATTTTTGGAGTGTCGTTGGTTTTATGCTTTGTGATTTCTACTTGTATTAATCTCCAATGATGAACTCTTGTATTTTATCATGTTTGTGATGTGTCTAATGGCTGTTAGAGGCTAAACAATTAGGCTTGGACATGAGATGATTTGAGGACACCTATTTGTTATATGAACTTATCTTTTAATGCATTTGAGTTTCCATTCGACTTTCCAATCTTTCCTTTTGTTTTGTGCTTTGTATACGTGTTGATTTTTATATTATGAATTGCAAGCTATTAATTCCATGGAGGTTGGAATCCGAGAGGCTCAACCCATTTCATTTGGGAACATATAGTTTGTAGTCTTACTATTGATTTTTTGAACATATTGCGATCGAGTGGCGTGAGCTATTTGCTGTTTCATTCCTGGTGGAAGGTTGGGATCCGAGAGACTCAACTCATTCCATTTGGGAACATTTAGTTTGTAATTCTCATTATTAATGTTTTGCACATTTGGATTCGAATGTCGTGAGATATTTGTTATTTCGCCTATGATGGAAGGTTGGGATCCGAGAGGCTTGATCTTTTCCATCGAGGTAGAGTAGTAGCTAACTCTTATCTTTATATATATCATCTACAAAGGATCAATACTCGAGAGGCTTGACCCCTTTGTGTAAAGTATTTGTGGGGGATCTGAGAGGCTCCTATGGATATCTAGAGGAGATTGGAGAGAGGTTATCCATGACATTCGAGAGAGTTATGTGATAAACTTCTAGGTATTTAGGTTCAAGTCTTGACTGTGAGAGTGGCTAGGTTTGATTCCTTAATGTCTCAAGTCGACATTATTTGAGCTTCACGTGTTCATTAGCAAGTAGGATTAAAAAATGATTCCCATGTCCCGTGTGTTTTCCCTATTTGAGTGATTCGATCTTGCTCTATATTTATCTAAAAAAATAAAATACCAAAAATATTAGTTTACTTTTCTTTTCAGATTTTAGTTCTAGTTCATCTAATTTTCTGCACAAAAGATATTTCTCCTTGATTTTGGTTCGTGGTAGAATAGAGTTATTGAATTGTGAATTTCTGATTTTCCTGTGGATTCGACCCTAAAATCTACAAGGTAACCGTATACTTGCGGTTGGAGTTGTGTTTTTAGGTTTATTTTTAAGACTTGTTGATATCCTGTTTTCTATCTAGGTGCCCCTAGGTCCAGAAAACCTGATACCACCTTTAATTTTGACACACATGATTTTGCTCATCAAGTTTTTGGCGCCGTTGTCGGGGAAATTTTGATTTTTCACATTCAATTCTTTATTTGGTACCGAGCTGAATCATTCACTATCATTGTTCATATTCGAGTAACATTGTTTATAATTCACTTTTCTTCTTTTAATCTGATTGCTTTTTCTTCTTTTTGTAATTAGTTCTTCTACATTTTGCTTAACTTCAGTCTTCCACATTATTAATAGATACTACACTTACCTCTCACTGTGTATGCCAAGCTCTAGTAGTGCAGAGGACGAATTGGGAGACTTTTATCCTGAAGTGGAGAGAAATTTCAGGATAAGAAGAAGGACACAAAGAGAATTGAGAAGAAGAGCTCAGGTGGCTAGACAATAGTTTGAGATGGCGAATCCAGATGCAAATAGACCTTTGCAAGAGTTCTTCAGCCCCACGGCAATTGAATCAAATTCAGGCATAGCTAGGCCAGCTGTTAATGCAAACAATTTCCAGTTGAATACAACTCTCATTGTGGTACTTGTACATAATCAGTTTGGGGGATTGCCAACAGAAGATCCTAATCAGCACTTGATCACATTCCTGGAGATATGTGATACATTTAAATGCAATGATGTATCAAGTGATGCAATCAGGCTCAGATTATTCTCATTTTCCCTAAGAGACCGAACTAAAACCTGGTTGAGGTCAGTTGAACCTGAGACAATTAGAACTTGGGATGAGTTGGTAGCTGCTTTTCTATCAAGATTCTTCCCTCTTGGAAAGATAGTGACAATGAGAAATCAGATTACATCTTTTCTGTAGTGGGAGAATGAGACTATTTATGAAGCTTTGGAAAGATTCAAAGACATGCTGAGAAGCTGCCCCCATCATGGATTTCAGAAATGGATGGTGGTTCAGACTTTCTATAGTGGACTGACTCCTGCTAGCAAGAGTTCTTTAGACTCAGCAGCTGGGGGCAGGTTCATGGCCAAGAACACTGATGAAGGTTACAGACTCATTAAGGAGGTCACCATGAATCACCACAATTGGATGCAAGATAGGGCGAATAGACAGAAACCCCAAACAAGTATCAGTTCAGAAATTGGGAGTTTGGATCAAATTTCAGCTAAACTTAAGGAAATGGTACAGAGGGCTATTGCCAAGAGTAATCAAAATCAGAGCAACAACACACCTAATTTGGGAGTATTTGCTGTTGAAGCTGCCCTTAGCTACAATCAAGCTGACCCCACCTGGTGTGACAGATGTGGATCACCAGACCACATGACCTTGAGTTGCAGTTCTCCAGAGTATAAAGTACAAGAAGTTCCTGAAGAACAAATGAATGCATTAATACCTTTTGGTCAAAATCAAAGTTGGGAAATAAGAATCCTCAATCTTATAACCAGCAATATCAACAAGGTCCTCCCCTTGGATCAAGACACATCCCAACTTATCCTATAAAGGGCAGCATTTCCCACAACCTTTAGAACAAACTCAACATTACAAGGCTACAATGCAGATACCCCACCTCAGGCAAACCCACAGAGATACCTGCCATCACCCATCATGCAACCACAACAAGCAGTTCCTGCTCAAGAAAAGTCTAACTTAGAGATTATGCTTAAGAATATGATGAAGCAACAAGAAGAATTCAATAGGCAAATGTCATTAAAAATGGAAGGACTAACTGCTCATAACAAAATCTTGAAAAATCAGATTGCTTAACAAGCTAGCCTGATCTCAAGACCTCCTGGGATGTTTCCTGGACAACCTGAGGCTAACCCCAAGGAACAATACCAAGCCATCATCCTTAAAAGTGGAAAATAATTAGAAGTCTCAAAGAAATCTGAAATTGATAAGAAGAAAATTGAGAAAACACTCAATGAAGGATCTGGAATGCCTCTCCCATCAGTTGGACAAATGGCTATCCCACCTGCCCCCATCAAGGAAAAACCTAAAGAAAGTCCACCTGTGGATCCAGCCATATTGCCATTCCCTTAGAGATGGATTAAGTCCCAAGTTGATCAGAAATTTGCAAGGTTCATGGAGATATTAAAGAAACTACACATAAACATACCCTTTGTTGAAGCATTGCAACAAATGCCTACATATTCCAAATTTCTGAAGGATATTTTGTTAAAGAAGAGAAAGATCAATGTGCATGAGACCATAGCTCTGACAAAGGAAGCTAGTGCAGTGTTTCAGTAAATTCCTTCCTAAACTAAAAGATCCTGGTAGCTTTTCAATACCCTATAAGATAGGAAATCTGCATGTGAGTAGAGCTCTATGTGACATGGGTGTAAGTGTCAGTCTGATACCCTTATCTTTGTGCAAACAACTGAATGTTGGAGACATAAAGCCGACTAACATAACCTTGCAGCTAGCTGACAGGTCAGTAGAATACCCCCTAGGCATACTTGAAGACATACCTATTAGAGTGGGAAAGTTCTATATCCCAGCAAATTTTGTGGTGCTTGACATGGATGAAGACATAAACACACCACTAATATTGGGCATGCCATTTTTGTCAACAGTTGGGGCGGTCATTGATGTAAGAAGTGATAAATTATCTTTTCATCTGGGAGAAGACAAGATTGAGTTTAATTGTGCACAAGCAATGAAAGCACCTTCCCATGACAATGTATTTGAAGATAGTGAAGTCATAGAAGATGTGATTTAAGAATTATCATCAATAATTTAAATGTGAAATCTGAGCTATGAACTTCAGCCTGTAGAAGAAAAACGATATGAAGACATTGATTCGGGTAACTATAAAGAATCACCAATTTGCAGCAATCAATCGTTGGGGTGTGAAGGTGACAACACTAGTTTTCCCCTTGAACTAATCCCCCCACCCAAATGAGGACCTCAAAGTTATAACATATATTTCTTCTAAAACAATCATTAGTACCCCTAGATAGAGATAGAGACCCTTCTCTATACACTCAGGAGGGACAACAAGCTTCTGAGAACTCAAGTGGCACGACCACAAACCCTCCTAGAAATAGCTGCTGCCAAATTGGGTGTCCGGTCAGTTACCCCCAGCTTTCCATCTCCACCTAATTCAAAGATTTTGGAGATGCTGCCACCTAATGGATGGAAATGAATGAGGAGACACCGGATCTAGTCTAGGACTATAAACAATGGCGCTTATTGAGAGACAACCCAATCCAATAACTTCTATTTTCTGTTTCTTTTGCTCTATGTTTGTAGAAATCAAACTGCCACTTTCAACTGCCTCCAACTGAGGACGATCTTCCCCCAGCTGAACTAGTAATAATTTCTATCAATGACACAACTTACAACCGTCCTGGCTCACTCCCCACTCAACTTTGACATGTTTCTCTCCCTCACTTAGATCAACACTGAGGACAGTGTTGAATTTAAGTTTGGGGAAGCCAATGGTATGGTCATTTTACTTAAAACTCCAATATATTACAGTTACCATGCTTACTTTTTGTTTAAGTTTTGAAATCATTCTCTTTTGCAGCATGAAAGCACTTTCATATGCCTTTTCCAATCATATTATGATATTGACATATACATTTCTGCTCACTCAGATTAGGATTTGAAAGCATTGTGTAACGTTGATAGCTTTACACTCTCACCCCAAATTTGTTAGAACCCTCGGTCATTCCTAACTAGATGGAACCAAGACACATAACTACCCCCAAGTAGAACCAAAACTCATAGCAGCTGAATGATACCCTGTTCATGCTACTCTCTAGTTCTTTTCAATCCTTGCATCCATTGTTGGTTTATTCTCAAGCAGCATGTGTATATATTCTTCCAAGAAAAGGGTTAGTAACCTGATCTGAAAAAGAAAAAAAAATTGGGTTAGTAACCCATTTCGAAAAAAAAGGAGAAAAAAAGGGTTAGTAAACCAGTCCAAAAGAAAAAAAAAGAGAGAAAGAAAAAAAAGAAAAGGGTTAGTAACCCAGTGCGAAAAAAAGAGAAAAAAAATTTAGTAACCCAGTCCAAAAGAAAAAAAAAAAAGAAAAGGGTTAGTAAGCCAATGCGAAAAAATAAGGAAGAAGGGTTAGTAACCCATATTTGCTTATGATTAAACCAACATCACTTCTACATTTTATCAAGGATTGTGAGTATAGAGAGAGGGCTATGGGAAGGGATTGTCCAGTTTGCATCTTCAATTGTGCACTAGGCTTGAGTTTCAGTGGTTCTAGGATGAGGCTAATTGGCTATGAAAATGTATGATGGCTGGGGGGATCTGACCAACTAAGAAGAGTTGTGTGAGCTAGTATAGGTTCATAGTGTGGCTGATTTGATTTGAAATTTCTTTGGCCTCAATTTTTTCTAATTCTTTGCTCGAATCGCAGAAGGGGAACTAAGGCTTTTTCGCTCAAGCTCTCACTAGTTAATCTGCCAAAGTTACTTCCCAAGACTCTTGGGATTACAATATATACTCTGCACTAACAACCTAATTATCTCACTTAGAAAACTAGCCGTTAATGCAAGTACAGTACCTTCACCTACCCCTCGGTCGCCCACTGCTCTTGCTTCGGTCGATCGCTACTCTAGTGAAGTCTCCACTTGAATTGTCGCCTGGTGCTTCGATCGTCCACCGCTCATCCTTGGGCATCCGTAGTTCCAAGTGTTGAAGCCTTTTGTCCCTTAGTCAAGCTCCTTCGGTCGTCTTCCAATCCTTTGGCCGCCCGATCTTGACATGAGTACCCTTCTTCAACTAATCTCTGGTCGCCCGCTGATTCCACTTCAGCTTCCTAGACGTCCACTCTCCAGTTGAAGAATGCGGTCAAGCTCCTTCGATCGTCCGCGCTTCATCTTCGGTCGATCGATCTTGACCTCCTCCAGCTTCCACTCATCTCTGGTCGCTCGATGATTGCACCCCAATCACCTCGGACGTCCACTCTCGAGTGAAGACATTGCCAAGCTCCTTCAATCGTCTGCCAATTCTTTGGCCGACCGATCTTGACCTCGTTCCACCATCTTCAACTGCTCTGGTCGCCCGTTGATTGCACCTCAATCACCCGGATGTCCACTCCTGGAGCTGAAGACACCTGTCAAGCTCCTTCG
>LTAE01005156.1:7905-29534 GCA_001647135.1 Pontederia paniculata | reverse complement strand
GTGCAAGAAAGGAGAAGCTTGTAAGGGAGTCTTCGCCCTTGAAGAAGAAGTTAGTGATCTCCGGAGATCTCAAGTGCGAGAAGACCAGAGCGGGACGTAGGCCTGGAGTTCGGTCGAACCTCATCAACAAACATTGTGTTTGTATGTTTGTTTATTTTCTCTGCTCTCTCCCTCACTCTATCTATTTTCTTTTGAGTTTATATGCTTCCGCTAAACATAATCTAACAAATCTAGCATAACAAAAGTAGAGAAAAATTTATACACCAATTCATCCTCCTCTTGGTGCCATCAAGATCCTACAATCTGATTGTCAATCTATATTATTAGACAATTTAGATTGCTTACAAATTAAAATAAGTAAATAATATAATTTGGTGGGTCTAAATAATTTTAAGTTCAGATTATCAATAATCTACAAAGATTATCGAATGAGAAACACTTTTTTAGTGACAAGTTCTTCAATTAGAAATTATACAACTTTTAGAGAATTTCTTAGGCCTGTGAGTAAGAGAAACACAAAAAACCTTCATGACCGGGGAGGGCGGAAGGGATGTGAAATGATGATGTTGCAGGGGACCATTACTTCCTTCCCCGAGTGTTAAAGGAGACGTGCTGCTCTTTCGACATCAACTTATGGTTAAGAAAGATGTAAGTAATTGGTTATTAGGTTGCATGAGAAACTTGTATGTATAGAGAGCGTCACAAAAATTAACCAACAAGACTAAAAAATAGCATGATCAATCATGAAGAAAGCATTACTCAAAAACATCATGCAATGCTTCATCAAAAGAGTTCTAAGCACAAATCTATGACTAAAGAATCTTTAGTAAGGTTCAACGACATGGCAATCTGATATTTTCTTCTAGTTCACAAAATTCTGTTTGTAATTCACATGCAGCATTTAAAGCCCTTGTATATATCATACGGGTATCTACATACCTCTAACAATGTACAGCCTCGCTCTCCCACCTCTTCTCTTCCAATTCAAGAGATAAACAAAGGACGAGGAAAAGAGAAAAGCCGAAATGGTAGAGACCCAAGAGGCCATAATCCTATGGCTTCAACTTCTATACACACAATGGGAAAAAAAGGGAAGAGATTTGTTGATGTCCTTATACAGTTGCACTGGTACCATCCAAGCTCCCCTGTGCATTAGCATTAGCTCGAGTCTTATCACGCCAGTTCTCGCCCCACATTTTAGCCTCTGCCACAGCTCGCTCCCTATCGAAGCCTGGCTTCAAGATTGCAACTGTTTCTTTATGTGGCTCCTCTCTTGCATCATTTGGCTCACACTTGTTCTCATGTTCTCCATCAGAATTCTTTCTGGGTACTTTTCCATCACCGACCTTTCCTTCAGCAGCAGTTCTGTTATTAGCACCAGGAGATGTAACAGTTTCATATGCTTGGGATGCCAAGTAGGAGAGTGCAGTAACAACATCAGCAATTAGTGGACGGGAGGCAGCTTCTTCCTGGATACACATGGATGCTACAGCTAACGCTTGGTACAATCCACGCATGGGGTATCGTCCCTGAAGATTTGGATCAGCAAGCTTTGGGAGTTTCCTCCTATCATTAAACATTGGTCGAACCTGTAAAATATGCAGTTATTACAATCGCAGAATGAATTATACGAAGATAATGTAAGTAATCAGCTACTCATGCACAGCCCATAAAAACTAATCATATAACAGAAATAGCATCTAAGGCACAATAACAACTTTCGTTAATATCTTTTACTTTATTTTGCATCCAACTAAGAGAACTAATGAAAAAGAGAGAGCATTGATCGCTTCCAATTTATTGTAGGAGTGGAAATACGCAAGACCAAACCAGGCGAATGCCTACACAAACCCGGCCTGTTTAGGAAATTACATAAATAACAAGGTCAAAAGCTCATTACAGGCCTGAAAACAAAGTTGGATTTTTTTTATTAAATTAAAAAAAAAATGGGCTTATGTGTTTGCTTATTAAGTCACATTATTAATTAACCTAACTATATGATTTAAATTGTATTTATAACATAAATATTAGCTATACATACCGATTTTATAAGCTAACAGTCCAAATCATATACAAACAAGTAAGTAAAATTTGATTAAACTGCTATTCCTGCCAAATATGCCATGTGTGGGAAAAAACATTAGTTTCATTTAAATTCTTTCATAGAACTAGTATTTCATTTTTGCTCCATAGACCTTGATCTTCTCATCATGTGAACAATCCCTCTTTAAAGGTTTTTATGATTGGTTTTATAGTATAATAGAGTTTTTTTCAGAATTGATCTAAAAGCTTGGATGTTGGTGAAAACATTAAATTTTAGTATTATTTTTTTTTTCAATTCCTTGATTTGAACTAAATTTTCCAGGAATCGATAAGGAGGAGGCGCTACAGTACTCCCAAAACAAGTACAGAACCTTACCCAGGAAACAAGATTTTGCTCAGCATGTGCTTTGGTTGTGTCGATAGCCTTTCGTCCAGTTATCAGCTCCAACAGTACAACTCCAAAGCTATAAACATCAGATTTGACTGTTAATTGTCCAGTCATAGCGTACTCAGGAGCACAATACCCGTAAGTGCCCATCACCCTGGTGGACACATGTGACTGATCGCCAACTGGACCAAGTTTTGCAAGCCCAAAATCAGATAGCTTTGGGTGGAATCCTTCGCCCAATAATATGTTTGAAGATTTGAAGTCTCTGTAGATAACAGGAGGACTAGCTTTGTCATGAAGGTACTCCAACCCCTTGGCTGCACCAGCAGCAATCTTCATCCTTGTACTCCAATCAAGTGGTTGCTTGTCAAGTGGGAGATCTGAAGATTGAAACAAGTTACTGAAAATGAGATATCTTGAATCTACCAATCCGATACAAAAGCAATGGCATTTAAGTTGTTGAACAGAATACCACAGGTTCAAACTGGGTAGGACTTAAACGTCTGCCAGATAAGGCAGCACTCATTCTGAAAGGTTAGTTTCAGTATAGATAAGTCGCAGTCGTACAAGAAACATAAAGATTAAGAAAGAAGCACGTGATAGATAAAGCCTAATGTGATTCAAAGTATTTAACGAGATGAACATCTGAAAAACAGACTAGAGAATGTAGCAAACTTGCAAGATATACTGTTGCTATAAGGTGATTTGGATTAGAAAGTGTCAACTTTCTGAGAAGTTTTACAATTTACAGGTAATCTCTAGCAGTAGTGACAACTGAGATAAGGATACTTAACATAATACTCAGACTTTTCTAGAAAAAATGAGTTGGATAAACAGGAATGTATCCTACGTAAAAGGACAAAAGATAAATGTAAGAAAAGGATAGAATCAGTTTTGCTGTGTGAGAGGGCTACATGAAACTCGTCAACAAATTAATCGTGCTATATACAACAAAATAAATATATCAAGATACCAGTTCTGGATGCAGGAACAGATACAAATTTGTAGACAAGATAGATTAACACAAGAACAGAATCTTATGAAATGCAGTCCATAGGTTAACCGTTAAAGGATGATAACAGTTATTTATGCAGGCCAGTTTGTAAAGCATGGAAATTAAAGACGCAACAATGCTAATCAGTCTACAGGTAAGCTAGAGTTGCCCAAGTATAAGCTAAGCTGTGAGTTGAGAAAATACTCCAAGCTGAAACACATTTCAAATTTCAGTAGGAGATCTATAGCCTGGAATGAAGGAAATAGGAATAGGGCATAAGAAAAGGAAAGAACAATAATAGTTGAAAATTGCAAAGAGGTAACAACCACACTAGCAACATTTTTTTTGAGAAAAAGTAGCAACATTTTTATCCAATGAACTGAACAAAAATCAAGGAAAAATGATAAGCCAAACCAGATAATGAGACCATACCATGCAAATGATCTTCCAGTGATCCCAGTGCCATGTACTCATAAACAAGAAGGCGTTGATCACCATCAGCACAATAACCAATTAGACTAACTAGGTTAGGGTGATGCAACAGGCTGAGCATGAGGACCTCCACCAAAAACTCTCTGTTTCCTTGGAGCCCATTCCTGTCAAGCTGTTTTACAGCCACAACCTACAATGACAAAAATATTCCATTCATCCACAATGTGCTAATCAAGATTTAAATTGAATGACTATTTTATAAGCATGCATCTGAATCTCCATATAAAAATTTACAATCTTATCACATAACCCTAAAATCTCTGGAGATTTTGTGTTGACTTGAGATTCTTTTCAATTCCGTCCAACCCAAAAGAGATTACGAAGTGAAAGGAACAATGTTCCCTATAGAAACTATAGGAAACTGCCGGCTTTCATAGTTTACCTGACCCGTGCTGTCAAGGCGCCCTTTGTACACTCGTCCAAATCCTCCTTCACCTATAAAACACTCTGGTCTAAAGTTCCTTGTGGCTGCCACAAGCTCCCGAAAGGTGAAGGTCTTTGCAGAAATTGAAAAACCTCCATCCTCTTTCTGAATCAATGATTCTCTTCTGGAGTTCAACTTGCTTTGCATCACATGTTTTTCATCTTCAGCCCCTGAAAATCCAAGAAACGTCAAATATAAAGTTAGATTAGCTGAGTTTCAATTCCAAAGACATGATGAATTCACTATGAACTGAATCAACAAAAACATATGAGCTATATCATATCAGACTAGCAAGTAGCATTTAACAAACACAAAGATTAAATAAGTCATAATCAGATAAGAAGACAATTAATAGTTAACCGGACGGAGTCCTTCAGAAGGACAACTATTACAGAATAAAACTTTTATTGAAAGTTTCAAAGAACAGCAACAGCATCAAACTTCAATCACGGTTCCCTCCACTCAGCTAATAAATCATAAAGTTCTCATCAATTTCAAAGTTCTACACAAGAATCAGATCAAACAACACAAAATCCTAAAGAACAATGAGAAGAAAGGGAATAAATTCAGACTGACCAGAGGGCAACTTCTCCACGCGAGGAGCGACCATAGGCTGCTCCTCCCTCCGGCGATCCTTTACCAGCCCATGGCTCAACTGTGCCCCTTCCTTGGATCCGAAACACGGGAAGCAACCCATTGCTCGAAAGCACCGAGAAAAGATCCAAACTTGATCAAGGAAACTCTTTAAAAATCGGATCTTTCATAGAAGTTACGACAGTTTCGGCTGCAAAAGGACAGAAAGATCCAAATTTGATTGGTAAAAAGCCTCCAAAAAATTTGCCGGAATCACTCGGTTTACGCTGCCGTTACGACGCAATCAACGCGTCCAACGAGCTCGCGGCATAGAACACTCTGTCCAAAACCTTGACGTATTGAGATCGAGATCGCTGCGATCCGGAGAGAAAGATCGAAGAAGGCACTAAACAAATTAAGATTTTTATGTTGTACCAAAATGAACAGTGGGAAGGGAGTGGAAGACAGAAGCCGTCCAATGCATTTGCCTTCACACACATGTAAACTTATTTATATTTCTCAAAGGACTATTATGACAAAAAAAGGTCTTGCAAGATATTTAGAGATTAGTAGTAATCTCATGCTAATCCGCGATTTATTAACTTCTTAAATTAGGGGATTATTACATAGTAATTCCAAAGATGCAATTGCCAAATAAATATATTTATTATTATCTTGTTAATATGAAAAACAATTGCCCCAATTTTGTTTGTTTTTCTTATGAATTTTCAGTCTTTTTTTCGTTTTTTTTATGATAGCGATGAGAAATATATGTCTTATTCATAATAATATATGAGTAAAGCATATATATATATATATATATAATGTATTAGCCATCATTCTTGAATGTTTTCATTGAGGCGGTGTGCTTTTATCACGTGGCTTAGATTTATAATCATCATAATTAGTACATGCAAATATTATATATATATATTATATACAATAATTTGTTCTCAAACATCTCTTTCGGTATTCGATGATTTCTTTTGTTTTGAGTAATAACTCACCGATTAATTGAATCAATGAACCATTGGTTACAAGACTTTTCCTATCATGGGAGTTGATGTACAAATTTCTATGTTTTAAGTTTAAAGGCTATATTTCAGATGCTTTTGCTTATTTTCCCTATTAAAAATGGTATGACCTTATTTACTGCACTGTTGATCATATAAATATCTTCTTTTACCACATTTGTAACCTGAGGTAGACATAAATTTGGTATAATTTTAACAATAGCAGGAGTAGGTTTTCATATAAAATCAAGTTTTTTTTTCTTTTACTCAAATGGTCAGAAGTTAATATTTTATAACATATCAAATATTTATATGGAAAAAGTATGAGTGTCCTCGGCATCCATGTCACACCTGTAAATTCTTGATATATTATAAGTTTGGATCAGTGTACTATAATATATAAATGTTGACCAATTATTTTGTTGTAAAGTCAAATTGGAAGATTAAAATAAAATTAGGACACTACACATGGTTATGTTCAGGGGGAACTTACTCTAAACATTTAGTATTTTTATTTTATTTTTTTTGTTTATGAGAATGCGAATTAGGGAGGGGTGGGGGGTGTGGAGGAATAGTCAAATGCATGCACCAAGATGTGGCAAGGAGATTTGGCCTTGTTACATGCACCACAAATCAACACGGAACCATTCGTAGACCACTTCATCACATAAAAAAAGAAGGATATTGAGATGGAACATTCCGGTTTAAGTTGTCATGTTCAATTCATATTCTTGATAAAAAAAAATATTATGCAGCACATTTTAGTTTCCGCTGATATTTGTTGAGGAGAGAGAAAAATCGAAAAAGAATAAGCATCTTTCATACACATATTCATTTTTTTTTCAATTTTCAAATAGTAAGGAAAGATAAAATATACACAAAGCTGATGATGATTGAACTTCTATGCAGTACATAATTTAATAGTTACCCATGTCATTTTCAAATTATAATTTGTATTCACTTAATTTTTTTTGTGTCAATCATGATATTCAGAAAGTTAGGGTCTCTTAAAACTGTCAATATATAAATTTATGATTGCATGTATTGTCACTCAAAAAAATTTCAATACATAATCGATATAGGCATGTATAACATTTGTGATTAATATTTAGTTTACAAAGAGTTGGATATGTATGCCTCTTATACGTTCATTTGCGTGGGTCAAATTCATGCATAATATCATATGTCAAGATGCAAACACCAAATGAAAAATAATTGGAGAGGCATTAATTAATTAGATGGTACATATATTTGTTTCACTTTCCCAACCAGTGCGGTGTGTGATCGATTCATAAAAAGAAAGAACCGAACACATACACATATACATATTTTATGACAATCATAAGTTCATCATGCATGTTGCTTGCTTTTAAACTCTAAGACACTTGCCACCAACTTCCTGCCATTTCTTTCTTCTTTTTTTTGCCCTCTTTACTTGCTTTGAAAGTCTCATCTCAGATGGGCATGTGGTGGTATGGTGGTAAATGCCTTTGTGCATGTGTCTATGACATCAAGAACATGTTCCTTGAGATAAAGCCTAATATTTTTTTTTTAAGTGGGAAGCTTCGAAAACAATCAAACAAAGCACTTGTTATTAAATGCCTCAATGAGAGATTTCATAATGCATGCATGTGAAAGGTGTTGCTTTAGTTATAATTAATTTGTCAAATTTGTAGAAATCATTAAATGTCGTTAGGAAGGGTTTGCATTGGTGCATGATCAACAAATATAAGCTCAATGAATAGAAAGAAAGAGTTACAATTTGAGGGAATTGTTGCATGGAAGTAAGAAAGGATGGATGGAATTGCTTGAGACCAGCAAAAGTTGAGGGGAAAAGGAAAGTAGTGGCCAAAATGTGATGCATGCATGGCTATGAGAATATATTCTTGTCATAGATGTTGATAGAATAAATGCAAAAGATATGAGCCAAATCTTGTTCCATCATTCTCGGTGGAAAAGACGCCTCCGGAAAAATGAAAAGAAGAAACAAAGTATATATCACTTTCTTCCATATTAACATAAACATAGTACTTTGAGTTAAAAAATAAAATTATAGAAAAGAAAAAGGAAAGAGAAAAAGCAATCTCATGTTCGTTGTTAGCTTACATCCTTAATTATTATATATCTTTTCTCATTTTCCAAACATCGTTATATGTATATTTAAATATTTGATTGCCAACTAAAAGTCTTCACGCCGAGTTCCAAACTTAACCTAACCATCTGACAAGATAAGAACCATACAACAACCTTGATGTAGTATATAAGTATTTGCAAAGAAGAGAAAAATAAAGCGATTACATAATGTGTGACTTTCTAGTTTTTTTAAAAAAAGAATTCAATCAAAATGATATGATGTCATTGTTATATTAAAAACTATATATATGTTTTTTTTTACTTTTGCAAATCAACAATTATTGTTATCCACTCACCAATTCACAATATTCTACCTGAAATAAATATATAATATTAATCTCTATTTGCGTTGGGAGAGAATTAAACTCATGAACAAATCTATTTCACTTATTTATTTTTTTATGTATGTAACAAAAATATGAGGTTTAATTGCGTCCAATACAACTTATATTATTTTGCTGGAAATTAAATGAACGTGTAGTGAAAAAAATTGAACAGATAAAGCCATCACTATGTCAATATATTTAGGAATAAATATTAATTAATGCTATGATATCATCAAACCAAGTTCATTATTTTAAGATAAAGATCCGTCAGATTCAAGTAATGATGAGGTTAAACTTAGAATTTGCAAATCCATTATATGGTTTTACTCTACTATTATGCAGCCAAAGTCTTCAGTCAAATCTAACCTCATGATCTAATCCATATAGCATTACATGTGTTACTTTTATTTTGTATTATTAATATTGTCGCGATATGTGTTAAAGCATGATTTAAAAATGAATGAAATATGAATTTTCTAAAATGATGAAATATGGAAAAAGAATCAAGTCCCTGGTAGTTTTTTCCTTCTACAAATGTTGATTTCTTTAACTTTTAATTTTTTTATTAGTATTATATATATATATATATATATATATATATATATATCGATGTAAATTACAACACAGCCGAACAATACTCACATGCTTGTTAGTGTGAGCCTGTAAGCATAAGAACATATTAACAAGCTCCCATAATAATGTGAGGAGAAGTGAGTTATTGTGTTGTAAATTACAGCGCTGCACATTTATATGGATAAAATATATCCAGCGCTGAAAATTACAGCACAACCTAACAACACTCACATGCTTGTTAATGTAGGCATGTAAGCATAAGCACATATTAACAAGCTCACATAATAATGTGAGGAGAAATGAGTTGTTGTAAATTACAACGCTGCACATGCATATCCTTCTATATGGATAAAATATTTATGCAACGTTGTAAATTACAACACAGCCCAACAACACTCGTATGCTTGTTAATGTGGATCTGTAAGCATAAGCACATATTAACAAGCTCATATAATAATGTGAGGAGAAGTGGACTGCTGTAAATTACAGCATTGCACACTCATATCCTTCTATATGGATAAAATACTTATGCAACGTTGTAAATTACAACACAGCCCAACAACACTCACATGCATGTTAGTGCGAGCTTATAAGCATAAGCACATATTAACAACACATAATAGTGTGAGGAGAAGTGAGCTGCTGTAAATTAGAGCGCTGCACACTCATATCTCTTTATATGGATAAAATATTTATACAATGTTGTAAATTACAACATAGCCCAACAACACTCACATGTTTGTTAGTGTAAGCTTGTAAGCATAAGCACATATTAACAAGCCCACATATTAATGTGAGAAAAAATAGGCTGCTATAAATTAGAGTGCTTCACACTCATATCCCTCTATATGGATAAAATGTTTATGCAGAACTATAAATTACAACATATCCCAATAACATT
The DNA here is from genome assembly GCA_001647135.1 of Pontederia paniculata. NCBI lineage: Eukaryota > Viridiplantae > Streptophyta > Magnoliopsida > Commelinales > Pontederiaceae > Pontederia > Pontederia paniculata. The sequence continues at coordinate 19,674 of LTAE01005156.1, read as the reverse complement.
TATATGCTTGTTAGTGTGAGCATGTAAGTATAAACACATATTAAAAAATCCACATAATAATGTGAAGACAAGTTGACTACTTGCAAACTCTTAATCTCACGACGAAATTGGGAAGAGCCCTTCACTATCCCTTCTCGCCGGAGATGTGGTTGCTCTCTCTCTCTCTCTCTCTCTCTCTCTCTTATATTTATTTTTTATGGTAATATTTAACTTTATTTATTGATTATGATAACATGATAGAGAAAAAAATGATTCCACGTCGATAACGAGATTGAAAAACAGTCTACAACATGGCATGCAAGATTTTAAAAGATTAATATTTTTGTAACGAAAGAAAAAAGATGACTAAAGTTGAAGGGCACTCGACGAAATTTATGTGCTGATTATTTCAATTTTGATTTCAGCATATTAGATTTTTTGCTCAAGCAAAGAACGCATTGTAAAATCTTATGTATTACAGTAGAAATGTCATATGAATTAATTAATAATAGAAAAAGTGAGACAAAGTTTGGCAAATTTGGTCAACCAGAGCTGTGTCGTGATGCAAACTAGTTGGTTGGTGCGTATGACTTGGACTTTTGAGTAGCTCGATTGGTGTCTTATATACGTACTCATGGAGCGCTCTCTCCATCCAACCCCACATTTCTCTCATGCACTTCATAGTTAATTAGTTAGGTTCATATAAGATCAGATTATGCTAGTAACAAAACCTTGAATAAAGAATGAATCCACCACCAACTAGTGTACAATGGTTGACCTCCGGAATTCACGAACTAGTGTACTACACGCAGTTTTTTTTTATTTAGAAAGAAATTATTAGAATGTAATCCCAATGGTTTGTTTATTAACTATTGAACATTGATTTAATCGTACACTTCAATTTTGCCAAATTAAATTGACTTGAGAATGAGATCACTAAAAAGGTAACCATAAAATACAAATGTTTTACTCTTCCCTATTGCTTGCACTTATTTCACGTTAGTTATTCATTATTTTTTGTACAAAGGGCAATATTTTTTTATTTGGTTTTGTATCTGCAAAAATATTATTGTACTTGCAAAACGGTTGGTAAGAAAATGTACTTGCCTTCTTTTGTAGTAAATTTTTTTTTTATTTCCAATTAGCCTAGTGTCTAACGGATAAAAACTGATTAAAATAAGGAGCCCAAAAAATCAAAGTCCGGACATGATTGTTGAGAGATCTTTAAAACTTCATCGTGACTAATCTAATCTATATCATCACAACTAATCTGTGTCATCGTAATTGCACACTTGATTATGAAAAATAAAATTTCCGAAAAAAGACCTGGGTACTTATCACTTCACTCCAACTCCATATAATTCAAAGTATTTTTATGTGCATGTAAATTCTAAAGTAATTTCATATTTAGCTACAACTTGAAGACATAAAGTTATTGAGATAAATAGGAGTGTAAATTAACTTTTGTGCATGAGTGCAAAAGTGCTATAGCGAGTTTTGTTCTTTTAAATTAAAACTATTAATAATTTTAGGTGTTCATAACCAACCTGGTGTTTAAGGGTGGCTCTGTATTTGGGCACACATTAGAAATTTTTTTTTACCGTTACAGGTTGATAAATTCCGTTCAAAGGATGCCAATTCTCCATAGGCTACAAAGGTTGCAAAGGAATGCTGCAGAAAGAGGTAATAAATATAGAAACAAATGGTCATCAAATCAATAATAAAAAAAGTAAAGAACGTCAAAACGTGAAATGTGCTAAGCCAATGCAAGCATGATATTTTTCGTTTGATAGAGGAACTAAACAATCAAATATTCCAAAGCAAACACCTTCACAAAGTGAACTCCCTTTAACTCTAATACAAGAGCCAAATCTTGTCAAGTATCCCTTGGAACAATCTCTTTCCTTAAATTTAACATTGTGTAAAACCTATCTCAGATTGAAGCTATACAAAAGTGTTGGTAATTCATCCACAAACTTATCATAGAGCGATGAACAGAGTGAAACATCTGTTCCAAAGTAACTGAAACTTGTCATGTAGTGCATCTTCTATTTGTCTTGCTTGTTGTTTTTAGTTATAATGCTTTTTTAATAAACCATCGCCAAAAATGAAACGTAAAGAACAAAAGAAAAAATAACAGTCTTACTACTTACACTACAAATGTATGCTGATGTAGGAGGAAAAATCGAAGGGCAAAACCATAAAGGAATACATAATGCGAATTTGTGATGAGCCTTTTGAAAGTAGCAAGAAAACCATCCATCATAGTTATCATCAAATTCTAATGCTACAAATGAAAACTAGATAAATTCAACACATATAGGTCTGAATACATGATCATTCAAATTTGATAATGATAAATTGACACAAATAAAATATTATTATCACAAGACACTACGAGGACAACACTAGCTAATAGAAAAAAAAAAGGAATATGTATATCATATTTATTGACCATTGAAACATGTAGAACGTGGAACTAAGCAAGTAAACAAAGTTGTATACAGCTAAAAAGTCGATTTATACAAAGGTAGCCTGATGTTCCAACCGATTATAAAAGAGAGGAAGTATATTCTCCTATTAACTTATGAAGTTCAGATAATAAAAAAATCATCAAGGATGATTGGAGGACACCATAGAATTCAGATATAATTCAGACAGAACAAAAAAAACCCCTACATGCAAGATCAAGTTCATATGAGTCACGTAACTAAGCCAAAAGGCAAAAAAATAAGATGCAAGTAGCACCTACCATTTGGTTACTCATAGAGCCATGTAAAATGGTCAGTATCCATCAAACAGAGATAAAGATTATTCAAGGAAATGCGACTACCAGGGATAGATATATGGAAACTGAATATAAGATGTGATAGCCAAGTAAAACATCTGGAACAGGAAAATTAATCAAATACGTGGAAGCCCAGGCAAAAACTTAAAGTGCATAGGTTTTCTCAGCTTCAATGCAATTAGATAATCAGTCTTGGTAAACATACTAGAAGAAGTAAGGCCAATATGATTTGCAATACAACAAGATCGGACAAAGAAATGTATTATTTTCACTACATAGAGAATGAAATAGAGATAAACAACAAAAGTAAAGTTATCTAACTGCAAATATCTAAATAAAATATAAAAGGTCATCATATGAAAGATGATAGAATGGTCAGAAATCTCGTGTGTGGAAAATAAAACGTACATTGCATCAAAGATGCTACGTTTTTCAGAAATATCATCACTCCATTCAAAGATATCTAAAAAAGATACTCCACGAAAGGACAAAGACAGGAAATGTTCACAATGCAGGCAAACTCATTAAGGATAAAAGTAGGAAAGATACCAGTGAATAGTGATCATCATCTAGGACTAGATGCATATAAATAACCCAGCTTCTATCTCTAAGCCCATAACAAATCAAGAAAGTTCGATAGATCCAGAACTACTACCAAATGTTCTCTTTCCGATTGCAAAAGAAAGGTTTTTCATTCTTGTTCCAGGATTCATAGCTGACACAATTGAACAACGAAATTGTGTCAAGAAAAGAATTATTTTTTTTCCGGGATTAAATAGTAAATCGCATCGCTATAAAGAGTTCATAACTCCATATGACCCATAGAATTGCAACTACAAATTCAAAAGAACAAAATTTTGAGCACACGCAGATAAACCACCACTACATTACTCAAGTACAAGGCACAAATATCTCAAAAGAACAACTTTTTACCACACAATAACAAATCGCCTTAGGCGTCTATATGTAGTTCCTCTCCACACTTACAAGATTACGTCTTTAAATGAAAAAAAAAATAGTCGTTTTTCGTGGATTTGTATATTACAAGGAAACAGAAAGAACACAGCAGCAATCATAAAAGGAACCATACGGAAACCTAAAGTCCAAAAAGAGGAGAGTGGCGGAACCTCGAGGAAGTGCTGCAACTCCTCCCGTTTGATCCATGTCAAAAGCCCTATGCAACTCCATTTAAACCCTAATCACAAGGTTTGCGGTGCCAGAAAGAGGGAAGAAGAAAAATTAGACCCGTGGCCGTGGGGACGAGAGGAAGGGGATGGGCCGCCGAGAGACGAACTATTGGGCTTAGCCCTGTTAGCTTAGCCCTGTTACCTCGGCCTAGTCAATATGTTTGAGGAGTTAATTACATCTATTGAGTTAAGTACATTTGCTAAAATTATTATTATTTTAAATTATATAATTTTTTTAACAAAAATACTGTTGAATGTTTTCACTAAAATTACTAATAATTCTAATGAAATGCAAAAAGTATTTCACATAATTATTAACCCTCATAACTTAGCTATGAAAATTGGGTTGGGATAGTCATGTTTCTTATTTTTCATTTTATATTACAAAATATTTATTTCATCATATTTTTTCATATAATTTTTTTAGGATAGAAAAAAATAGTAAGGGCACTTAAAGCTTTATATTTAAATATACATAATTAAGAAAGAGATAGTTGAAAATTAAAGATAAATATAACTTTTGAAAAGTGCAAGTATACTTTCTATTTTTTAATTTAATTGTTTTAAAATTGGATAGAAAATTACAAGCATATATGTCTTTCTTTTTTAATATATGATTAACAATTATTCAATTTTAACATAATAATAAGTGCTTAGTATCCTTAAACCTAACATATTTTTTGTTGGCCACCATAATATCTAAGGTTTCACCTTGATTAATATTTGTCTTCTCGAGTGCACATTTGATTATATCCGTGCACCCCGTACGAGTTAATAGACTAGTTAGAGTTTAATGAAAAGGTAGGTGTCACATACTACTTGAGGTAAGTGTTCAACAAATATTTATGGTCTTTTCTAACGAGGCACGTAAAATTTCACATTGATATATCAAATGGATTATTATCAATCTTGTTTATTATGGCTCGAAACAAACGAACTGTTACAAAACCATGCAAAGCATTCTTGCTATTTCCTCAAGCAATTCTTTCTGCCAACATGATCTTAATTTTGAGAGGAAAAGAATATCTGAATTGTGTTCCTTACAAGGATGTGTTCTGAGGATCTGTCAGACACATCCATAAGATACGAATCAGAAATTCCCTTGAGCACTTAATATCTGAGTTCAGAAATATCTGCAGCCACAACTGAACTGCAGAAACATGTGGGGACTGTGACATCCGGATTTCGTATAATTCCCGAACTCAAGCAACTAGAAGCTTTGTAACTTGTAAGGTGTACGTATTACACAAAGTGTGGCACCAAGACGGTGACATAATTAGACTCCTGAACACGTTGTTGATCTCCCATAACAAGTAGATTGCTTGGGAAGACAACACCAACTCAAATTCTGATACACAAGAATCTAGAACAATGATGGTCAATATATAAGGATAATGCTCCCTAAACCTCATCCAACTTGAGATATTTGCCAAGACTTAAAGCTTACACTATTCCAAGTTTAGTTATCTAAGCCATGTGGAGATGAATATATACTCATTCAAACTTATCATGCTTATCAGGTGCAATCAATCACCTTCCCTTGGTTCCAAAAACTGAGGCATAGAGGTACTTTTTTCACTGTTAAGTACAAGAAACTAGAACAGGACATACATCTGAAGCAAAGTTTAAGATCAGGAATCTTGACCCAATGGGAAAGTTATCAAGTACAGAAATATAATTCCGGCATAACCCAAAAGGGCAATCTGGCTTTGCACCCTCCAAGCTCACAAAAATCCTAGTACATATTAAAGCACCAAAGGGAAATCCATGCAGAATATTGCAGCTTGTATGAATTATTTGCTTAGTGGTTTTCTTTGTGATTTCCTAAGGTTGAACAACATGGGTAGTTGTTTGTTGTGGTGTACAAGAAAGGAGAAGGAGGTATTTTTGAGTCACAATTAAAAGAAACCTTCCAAATGATCATCCATGTACATGTGGTCTAAGTTTGTGAAGCCTAAGGCAACCCCCGTATTCTCCAAATAGAAACTACTTTTCCTATGCATAAATGCTGTGGTCCATGTTCATATTGCTACCAACAAATGCAAACCACATCTCCCTCACACATTCTCCTATGTTATCTTCTCATCTCTTATATCACTTCTTGCTAAATATTGCTTCTCACATAGTTGCATTAATAAAACAAAAAAAAAGTAGGGGCACATGAAATAAACAGCAGAAAGTTAAAGGCAATAGAAACAAGCAAGTTACATGTTGATATAAAAAAATAAAGGCATACTCCAAACGACAATAATTGCACTTTTCAAGTACTTCTTTACTCTATGAAGAATCATCTCCAACTCCCACACGAAACCACTTTGACTGGCATTTAAAAATAACATACTGTGCATGCATATATTACTTTCGAGTGTAAAAGACATGCATCTGCATGCACGCATTATGCATACTGCAAAGTACAACACCAAGTCACAACACACACTATTTTTTTTCTTTTCCGGTAGCACAAACATAGATATTTTAATGAAATTGAAAGAGAACTAAAGATAGCTAGAGAAGGTTTTTTAATTAGATAAAGATGATGAGATAAAAACGCTGCAAGATTTGATTAATTAGGTTCAAAATTAATATCATTCAAATGACGACATTTTTTTTATGCTTTTAAGATTTGACCTTCCATAAATATTGAACTAATCAATAAGGGAAAGAGTAGTGTGAAAAACTATTACAATTTAAACATGTGGACACTGTTAATTTTAATATCTCAAACATTCGATATTCGAACGAGAAAACCGAAAAGATTTATTTCGAAATTTGAACTCAGAATACAAGTTCTTTGTGCTGTTAACTCTGGATTCAAACTCACTAATATTGGTATACATTCCCTCTTGACCTGTAGATGTTGTGGCACTTATTTGTCCCTTATTTTGTTGCCATGCTGCAAGTGGGACATGGACAGGTCTTCTTTACCTGGCTTTCTTCCATATATTTGTTTATGTTTAACTAAAGCAAATATGGAGAGGTTTCCCTTCTCCCCACGGCAGCTGAGCTGAGGCCAACTAATTCTATGAGGAAAAAAGAAAAAAAGGTACCTCCAAAGTGATAAAGTTTAAACAAAGAAAAGTTGTTTCCAAAGTTTTACTTTGTCTATGTGGAAGACATTTTGCAGTGGCAAATTTGCCCCCAAGGTTCTCACCTTTGGAACTAATGACCTGGCCCTTAATTCTTGGAAAAGTGTCAAACTACTTCACATATTTTGGTCGATGGAGTTAGCATTTTTGTGGGGTTGATGGTCCATGTAGTTAGTTTTTAGTAAAAGAAGAGTGCAAGCAACTGACATGAGGGAGATCCACATGATGTCATTGGGATTCTAACAAACAACAAATAATGCAAGGAGCATTCAAAGTGTTTATTTCTAAAAGGAAAGATTTGAATTTCACAAGTATTGTTGATTTGAATCTACCAACATCAAGATGTGATTTTTCTCATTTCCTTGCAATATTAATATGGTTAACATTGTATGGTTGGCATGGGTCGAAACTACATAGCTCTTTATGGAGTCAATTGATCCCATAAAAACCTGATCATACATACATATATATATATATATATATTATATATATAATTTCATTAAAAGATCCTTCATACTAAAATATTACAAAATAATTTTACATAATTAATATTCTGATATCCCCTACATAATCAAATACGCAATGATCTGTTTCTTCATTTCTTTTAGTTTTGTTGTTTTTATTTTTATTTTTAGTTTGCTTCTTCGAAAACTCATTTCTATATTTTTAATACAAGAAAAAATATATTGAAAGTAGAAGAGAAGTATAGAATAAAAGAAGTATGTATTGAATGCCAAATTTTTTTAAAACCTATTTTTTATTAGTTTCCATCAAACTTAATTTTTTTACTTTTTATTTGAAAATCATCATGATGTTTATGATATAAAAATAAGCCACAGTACTAATTTTAAAAAATATAATAAGTGAATTGTGAAATATTGTTTAATTAATTTAAATAATAATTTATAAGTACATGATCAAAATGTATTAATTGCTACCATTTTTAACTTAGATGATGTAATTGTGAATACAAATATAATGATTCATTAATCCAAAATTAATTTCATTTAAATAAATCATAACCATTTTGTTTTAATTATATATTTTTTGTTTCCTTTTAATTTTTTTTCATTTTTGAATAATATTATTAAAAATTCGATTAAGAAGTGCACCCATCCACTATAGGATCCTAGTCCCCCCCTGATGGAATAATATTACCAAATCCATAAAACTTATCTAAATTAATTAAGGTTCAAGTATACTTTAACTAATTAGCTAGTCTTAATTAACAAAAACCTCTAATTTTGCTTGCATAAATTGTACATGTATTGACAAGTTATGAATTCAATATGCATGAGTTACTCGTTCCTTTAGATCATTCTGTATAAATCAAGAGTCTCATGTCTCATTCATGCATGGTTTCTTGCACAATTCTACTTCTTGATGGTGATGGTAATGTGGAATACAAGAAAGCTGATCAAGTGATGCAAAAATCTCAAACTCTTCTCTTTTCATCTCCTGGTGGGGCGGCAGATTTGTCATTTTGCCATCCTCTAATTGTCTGTGGTTCTGGAAACAAGTAGGTTCTCTGTGAACCAAAGGCAATGTTCCCTCTGACCACTATGTTAGCCAATTACAATTCCACATCAAATTACATGGTCTTGCTATTTATACTTGTACAAATTCTCTGAAACTAACATTCTTTGTGGTATGCTGTTTTCCATGTAATTGTCAGGGCCATGAATCTAGTGGGTTGGTTCTTGTGTTAAAAGAGAAGAAAAAAAAGGTGTACCTACCTTTCTGTCAAGATGGCTCTTTGGTGCATGGCATGCAGTTGCTTGTTGTGATATCTTTGCTCTTAACCAAATCAAGCATACCACTTCACTCCATCTATGCTTCTCTCTGGTTTCCCCCCTCTTTACTAATCACACAACCCACACAAGAAGATTGCAAGTAGGAGGCTTTTTTTTACTGTGCTGATTAATTCAATTTGATATGAAAAAGAAGAAAAATTAACATGTCTCGATTAGTAATTATTCTGATATTAAAATAGCTATTCGATAAATAATATCTTAATTTAAAAATTATGACTAATATGTAATCTACTATTTTTCAATTAAAATATTGAAGTCAACACATTTTTTTTCGTTCTCATCCATGCCTAATAGCAAATGGTAATACCTGAAAAAAAAAGAAATTGGACAACAACCTTCGTCGATTGGAGAAATTACGATGACCCTCTTTTCTCTTCTTTATGTTGGTATAATTAGAATATTATTGTTTTGATTGAAATCATTAAACGATCAGTAAAACTTTTGGCGAAAACTTTTTCAATTATCAAACTCCACATTTGTTTAATTGGTTAATTAGAGGATTGTTGACAAAATTGAATTAATCATCCGTGTATAAGTTAGAATTTTCGTTTCAGTAAAAATATAAGAGAGATATTTTTTTCGAGTATCCGCTCGATACCTCCAATATTTAAAGTTATTATATTTCAGTGATCAAGTCGAAGATTTTAAAAGTTGAATTTGAGATTACTAAGTTTAGTCGACTTTGTGTATAGGAGAGATATTTGGCCTGATGGATTTATGTCCTAAATAATGTGGCTTGGTGGCATGTAACTAGAATTCAACCGCCCAACTCATGCGGTTCCTTCCTTTGACAGATTTGGTTGCTAAATATTCTTGGCACATGATTCATATCCATAGATGTGAATACGGAACCCCGTCTCGGATTCATGTCCCCGAACACACACACAACACAATTTTGTGTATCAATCCATATATAGTACGTTTTGCTGTTGTTTGACGTCAAAAATGAAGCGTCAATGGGGTGTGAGTCTGCTTCACGCCACCAATGGTCGTCACCTTTCCCCCGCAACCTCCCTTCCACTACTATAAAGTCCCTCCTCACGCTACCATCCCTTCTTGTCCACCACCGCTCTCTCTCTCTCTCTCTCTCTCTCTCTCTCTCTCTCTCTCTCTCTCTCTCACAGCTGAACTCAGCTGAAAAGGAACATCTGAAACTGCGTGGGTGCTTCTAAACGCCTGCCCCGCGTGCGAGCTGCCAGAAGCAGCAAAATTGCTGGAAGGAGGAGGGGGACTGCTCTGCTCGTGTGTTGCGTTCCAGTTCGTGCTTGTTTCTATGATGGAGCAGCCTAATAGCTTGTTAAATCACCAGCACCATGGAGTGCTCAGGCTCCCGCCGGGGTTCAGATTCCACCCGACGGACGAGGAGCTCGTTGTACAGTACCTTCGGAGGAAGGCACTCTGCTGCCCGCTGCCCCCCGCCGGCATCGGTGAGATCAACCTCAGCAAGTGCGACCCGTGGGACTTGCTCGGTACCTACTTCCTTCTTTCTCTGTGATCGTAGGCAATGGAATTCTGTGAACGTTCGATCAGCTTCTCTTGGAACCATTTGTTATCTTATTGTCAATGTGACAGGCGGGTGCGAGGAAGAGAGGTACTTCTTCAGCCTTCGGGAGGCGAAGTACCCCAATGGCACCAGATCGAACCGGACGGCGAGCTCCGGTTACTGGAAGGCCACGGGCAGGGACAAGGCGGTCGTGAGTTCCAGGTGCAACCAGGTAGTGGTGGGGACGAAGAAGGTGCTGGTCTTCCACCGAGGGAAGCCTCCGGCCGGCTCCCGCACCGATTGGATCATGCACGAGTACCGCCTCGCCGGGGCCTTCGCTGACTCCTGCCCTCAGAGGAAGGACTCCTCTGATGTAAGCCTCCCGAATCTATTCATCTCAGTTCGTTTCATAGCTCAGGAAATCCAGAAATCCTGTAAACCAAAACATAGTAAACAGGCTTCTAAAATATCCCAAAAGCCAGTAAAGAGTTGAGGAATGCAGTCGTTAATGCTATGTGCATTGTTTTTGTTATGATGTTGCAGAGCCAGATGGTTTTGAACAGAGATTGGGTGCTCTGTCGCATTTTTAAGAAGAAAAGAGCCATCAGGACGGACGCCGAAGTGGACGAAGACCACGAACAGGCCCCCCGCAGAAGCCGTGCCATCGATTTCACTGGACGAAGAGGCAGATCACGTCGCCCCTCGTCGTCCTTGAATTCGAGCTGCGTGACGGAGGCCGCAGATAGTTCCAACAGCGGAGAGGAAGCTACTTCTGCCTGCACGAGTTCACCTCCATGACGTGTAAGAGTTCTGCCTGCACTAAGCTCATAGGTCCTTCTCCTTCAGCTTTCCTGTTTCTTTTGGAACCAAAGGGGAATTAACAACCCTTTGAGCTCTCTCTCTCTCTCTCTCTCTCTCTCTCTCTCTCTCTCTCTCTCTCTCTAGGATTATACTTTGTAGTCTCTTCTTCTTCTTCTCTTGTAACTGGCCATCTTTTTTAGCAAAAGTTAGCAAGCAAGAGAGCTTCCTGAAGCAGCTCGAGTTCATGCTTTGAAGTCGATCTGTAATTAATTGCTTCCCATGTTCTGCTTAAATGGTTTCTGTGTTACTATCTACTTCTCCTTCCCCTCGCCTTCTTTGTAACTGATATGGGTGTATAATTAAAATCATAGAACACTGAGAAAGAAATTATACATTTGGAATTGGAACCATGTCAAGAAAATACCGCATTAGCTGTAAAGTGTTTTTACTGTTGCGTGCAATTCCAATGCACAGAAAGTGAAGCAATAAGAAAAAGACTACACGCTTTATAGGGCCCTGCCAGGGCAGGGCATAAGGCTGATTTCAGATGCGGATGCTCAGAGGATCCAATGCTGTGGAGAGAGAGAGAGAGAGCGAGAGAGAGAGAGAGAGAGAGAGAGAGAGAGAGAGA
>LTAE01005155.1:5109-34645 GCA_001647135.1 Pontederia paniculata | reverse complement strand
CAGCACAAAGAAAGGAGAGTTGTAAGGGAGCCTTCGCCCTTGAAGAAGGATATAGTGAACTCCGAAGATCTCGTGGGAGAAGATCGGAGCGGGGACGTAGGCCAAAGAGTTCAACTGAACCTCGATAACAAACTCTCTGTTTGTTCTGTGTTTGTTCTTCTCTCTACTCTCTTCTCTCTATTTGTGTTTATATTCACATATGCATGCTTCTGCTAAACACAACACATCTAGATTAAGTTAAGAAGAACAAATTTTTTTATACACCAATTCACCCCCCCTCTTGGTGCCATCGAGATCCTACACTTATCAAGAATAAATTGATTCGAATTTAATAAAATATATATGTAAATTTGGGTCATCGGGTTAGGTCGGGTTGATGGGTTTGAAAAATTAAAATCCATACCCGACCCATTGGTGATTAGGTTGGTTCAAATTTGATTCGGTCAATGATCTGATTTAACCCAATTGAGATTAGATCAGTTCAGATCATCGGGTTCATCGGGTCTATCCGACCTGATGAACACCCCTACCGGTGGCGTTCCATAGTAAAAAATTGAATGATGCACAACACAATTGGACAAAGTATGACTTGGAGTTCTATGTCGTTGTCCAAGCTCTCAAACATTGGGAACATGATCTCATTCATACAAAATCTATTCTCCATACTGATCACGAAGCTCTCAAGCAACTTTAGAATCAATCGCTTACCAATCATATGCATATGGGATGGATAATTTCTTGCAAAAAAATAATTTTGTTATTAAGCATAAATCAGGGCCCTCAACCATGTAGCAGATGCTTTAAGTCGTTGAGCTACGCTATTGATAACCATGCATGCAAACATCACTAAATTTGAAAAGTTGAAGGATCTCTATAAATAAGACATCGTCTTCAGTCGTTAATGAGAAATATGTCAACTAAATATGGACTGAAGGCTTCCATATCTGTGATGGCGGTCTTATGTCCGTGAGCAAGTGATGAAGGAGTTGCACGGGGGAGGTCTGAGTGGCCATTTTGGTCGTGATTGATGACATGAAATTTGCCCTAAATTCCATATGTAAAGTCACTCTCTTACCATGGATTTTATACCTTTGTGTTGCATACCATCATCCATTTTCACGATCTTTACATCTTCTCTTTTAAGCTGAGTTATTAAGTATTACACTTATTTTTCTTGTAGGGACATGATAAGGGTCAGTCCACATTTTGATGCATCCCAAAGTTAGTGGCAATATGTACAGACTTTCACACCTTAACACTACAAGACAAAAGACACAAAAGACAAAACATAATTGCCCCTTGTTACAAGATTTTTCTGCCATATTCTTGAGCATTTCTTGCTGAAAATGACAAGGGACATGTGTCAAAAAGGGCCAGGGAGGACCACTGTGGTATAAAAGACATATGAAGACAACTTTGGAATATGTTGGTCACTTCTGAGAGGAAGGGCAATCATTTTTGGAGCTTGGAGAAAGGAAGAACTCTGCAAAGGGAGACTTGAAGTAGGATCAAGTGGTGATTAACTTGGAGTTTTTGCGAGGAAGGAGAAGAAGGGAAGTAAGATTGTTGGTGTATCTGAGTTTCAGTTGTTGTAATTTCTAAATGGTTTTCTATTCGATGAACTTAAGCTTTCATGTAATGACTTTTATCGGCTAAGATCATTAGGTAGGACACGGGAGTGTTAGAGGACTCCTACTATGTGTTGAACTCATTTATCTTTATCGCATTTCCAATTTTGACTTTTCATTTTATTCTTCTTGGTCTGCTGATATTTTATACATTTGCGATTCATTTTTATGGAGTGAATCCGTGAACATCCTACCGCAACATTCATCCGAGGGGATGAATTGCATTGCATGGTGCTACTATGATCCGAGAGGGGAGTAGGGTTTTGAGAAGTGTGGTATACTTATGCACTCAATCTCAACTGAGGTAAGGTCAATGGGTACTACCAAAGCTGATTCGATATCGTGATGGCTGAGGAGTCTAACTGGATGTTTTGGGGAATAGAAAGGACATGATTTGTTGGATGTTCGAGAGTCATCCACATGATTTCTAGGGATTCGCCTAAGGGATTTGATCTACGAGGGGAGTAGAACCCTATCGATGTATGCCCACCTCGAGTTTTGATCGATCTTAAAGTACAACAAATAGCGACGAGTTCTCTAAGCACATCTCGTGTCATGGTGTTCATCATCCATTGCATGAAACCCTCTTTCCTTCTCTATGTTCAATTTCTTTAGCTCCCTTTTTAACTTTCAAAATTCTAAAAAATATATTTTTCTTTTTTTTTCCAAATTTAGATCTCTTAGTGACTTTCATTTTCTATTCAAATATTCTCTTTGTGATTCAATTTAGTGTAAAGTGGAGTTGTCAAGTAATGGTATTCAATTTTCCTGTGGATTCAACCTTAAAATACTACAAGGAAGATCATATACTTGTGACTGGAGCTGTGTGTTTAATCACACACTTGCCAACTTGTTACGATCAATTTCAGATGCAAAGCCTAAACAATGGGATAATGCACTTCCTCAAGCATAATTCACTTTCAATAGTGATGGTGAATCGCACAACGGGTAAAGCTCCGTTTATGATAGTTTATGAATGACTCCCACAATAAGTCGTTGACCTTACACCCTTCCAAATCCTACAAATTTGAATTCCTAAGATGTCGACCAACTTATTCAGCAAATTCATGAAGTTCAGCAGGCTGCTCGCCTACATATAGACGAAGCTAATGCTAAGTACAAAGAGTCCATTGATCACAAGCACTGGTGCAAAACTTTCGATGTGGTAATGATGGTCTTTTTGCGAAAAGAACGTTTCCTAGGTGGATCGTACAATAAGCTGAGGAACAAGAAGTATGGGCCATGTAAACTTCTTCAAAGGATCAATGATAATGCTTATATTGTGGAACTTTCGATTGCTCTCGACATCTCCTCTAATTTCAATGTAGTTGATCTGCCATCTTATTATGTTGATAGCAATTCTGAAGAATGCTAGAGGTCGAGCTTTTCGAAGGTAGGGGACCTGATGTAGGAGATCAACCCTTCCCTGAAGAGATAACTCAATATGAAGAGATAACCCCATCTGATGCTATGGTTCAGACAAATCCTTGACTTTGATTAATTTGATTCTTTGATAGTTAGATTGGATAGGAGTTGAGATAGAGTCGTATTTCTTAGCTAGTTGGTAGTTTTGTTGGCATTGAATTGTTAGTTGTTTTGAACCTTTAAGTAGTTTTGTTGGTAATAGAAAATTATATTTTGCTTATGCTAAATTTGTGTCTATCATCAAGGAAGAAAAGCGAGTTCTTCGAGCGATTCCTTCCAATGACTACGACCTAGAGAGGTGGGTGGCACTTCGAATCATCAAGATTTGCTGACAGCAACAGAGAACGATCTATTCTGCTGCGTCAGATCTTACTTTTCATATTTTGATATGAAAATCTTTAATTATGTCATATTCGCATATTGAACTATAATTTTTATGACATTCAATCTTTAGTTGAATGTTCAACAACTATAAGTGTTGTGCACTACTGCAACTGCATTTGTAAGAAGCATAATTAACTTCACTTTAAACTAGACAGGTGTGGATGAAAGAAATGTTAAATTGACATGTTAACATGATAATGTTTTAAGAATGGAGTTAAGCATAATTTCCATAAATTATGTGGGAAGAATCAAGTAAGAAAAATGAAATAAAAAAAACATGGCATATTTTTATATAATCTTGATCATAACCTTTCTCATAAAGCTATTAGTGAGCACTTTTAGCATTAATGAGAAATTTCTAATAGAGCATTTTAGGAAATTACTAATGCATCAAAGAAAAAGAATCTAACATGCGATATTGTAAATTCAAATGACTCACATATGTTAATGACAATTGTTAATTTATTAGACTTTGTATATTAATTTACTTGTGATATAATTATACGGCAATATGCATTTTGATATTATGATTCCATAGATATACATAAGAGTTTCATAATTTTTACTACCATAATTATATGTATCTTCGATATGTGTTTGACATTTCTCTCGGTTGGAGAGAAAGATCAACATATGTCACATGCTTTTTGAAGCAACAAAAAAAATAACATTTCAAGTTTTAAAACGAATAATAAATTATTGTATATATAATTAGTTTTCATTATTTTTATTCTTTATCAAAATATATATTACTTAATTGTAATTGATATTCAAATAGAAAATGATATTTGTTCCATATAAAAAAATACAATATCATCAATCACATTTAAATATGAATCATAAAAAGTGCTTAACAAAGTTTTAGCTACATGCATCCATTTGTTAGAATTTCTATCGAAAATCCTTTTGAAATCATGAAAAGATACGATACATGCTTCACCACATGTCAGAATTTAGTGTTGACAAACAAATAAAACATATAATGTCTATATTCACATGAGATTTTTATGTTTCATATCAAATCAGGGATTTGATTATTATTGAAATGGTATCTTGATAATCTCCAAGGTGATTGTTCGAATAATATAGACACACACTATCCGAATAACTTAATTTAGCGACAAAAGTAACTTCGCTAAATCGTCACTAGATCATCGCTAAAAAAAATCGATGATTTTACGATAATTTTATATTGTCAATCTTAGTTGATATTAGCGGCTGATATATTCTATCGCTAATTTCGTTATTATATTGCCCCTAGACTATCGTTGACTTGTCATTGATTTCCTATTTTTTTTTAAAATGAATGACTTTTCGTCGCTAAACTATCGTAAAACCGTCTTAAAGTTGTCGCTAATTGATTTATTTTGTCGCTACATTGTTGTAAAGTATTGAATAAATTTTGTTTAAACCATCACTAACGCTCGCAAAGTATCGAAGTAAAAAAAAATCACAGCAAAAACTGTCACTGATATTTCGTTACGTCAAACCATCGGTAATTACGAAATCAATAAAAAAAATAAGATAATTTTTTACATAAAATCTTATATACAATAGATATCATCACATCCAACATACTCATCCATGCACAACATGATAAATATGTGATATAAAAGTACTAGTAGTCACATCACATCAAAGTATCACAACACAAGTTTCTATATAGCAAAGTTTATTTGTCAAACACAAAAGAGTCTAATCGTCAAACGAACTATAATCTACGACCTCTACCACAAGGTCCCTCATCTCAGCCATAATCATAGAGGCGAGTGCGGCGATCGAACTGCATGAAATATCAGCGATAGAAGAAGTACTCACTTGCAAACTCAATCTACATAACTCACGAAGTTGACTCTCCTTAGTAAGTCATGCAACTTCTTTCCATACCTCATTGTAAACTTCGAAGTATTCGCCAGTATTATCCCCGTACTTCTCCACCATAAGCAAATCATATGTCTCATGCAAATGAAAATAGTTAATTTCTTAGCAAATACTTAAGAAGAAATATGTGAGGACAAGTGTGAGGAGGGCCGCCGTGCTCTCCTCACATATTTCTTCTTAAGTATTTGGTATGGAATTAATTATTTTCATTTGAAGGAGGCGTATGATTTGCTTATGACGGAGAAGTACGAGGATAATGCTCATCAATACCCCGAAGTCGACAATGAGGTAGGAAAAGACATTGCAGGACTTACTAAGGAGGGTCAACTTCGTTGGTTAGGTAGATTGAGTTTGCAAGCGAATACTTCTTTTGTCGCTAGTCCTTCATGCAGTTCTGTCACCGCACTCGCCCCTATGATTATGGCTGAGATGAGGGACCTTATGGTAGAGGTCTTAGTGATAGGATTAAGCCACTATTGCTGGAGGTCCTGAGTTTGATTCACCACCGATCTACTCCTCGCACTCCTTCGTCTGGCTATTAGACTCTTTGACGCCCTCCTCACAATGAGGAGGTTGAGGAAGGTGAGGGAAACCGACGAGGGAGGTGAGGGAGAGCCATACTTACGGCGATGGATGACAAGCAACGGCGATAAGCGACACAAGGCGATGGACGACAACGACAACACATCAGCACAACAGTGGCAACACAATAACACAACAACAAAACAAAAAAAAAAACGGAAGAGAGGGGGAACTTAAGGCACGGGAATTAGCGTCGCTAATTTAAATTCTTTTTATGAAAAACAATAACGACTCTTGAAATCTCTCTTTAAACCATTGCAGATTTTGTCGTTATTAATAAAAAATCTTTTCATTGTTAATTTCATCACTAATTTATCGTAATTATTTTATAATAAAATTTAATTCATTTATTTTTATTTGTCATTACTCCCTCTTCAAATTGTCGCTATTGGCGACGAATTAGCGACAAAAAAAATTGTCGCTAAAATCCATTATTCTTGTAGTGACATTTAGAAGATATAAAGATATAAAAGTCATAATATTGTTGTTAAATTATTATGAAATATAATATGATAAACATTGTTTCTAGTTAAGATATGCCATTTTTTTATGTAATATTGTTTTATTAGTTTTAAGTTTTTCGCATGAAAAGTTTCGTACTAATACAAATATAAGTGAAAGTTAAATTAGTTGATAAGTAGAATAGTAGACTAAGTTAAAGCTTGGATTAGAAGCATCAATGTAAATGCCAAAGATGACATGCCAAGAGGAGTACACTGTGGATTGGATTAGTCTAGTGTTATAACTTTGTAGATGACCCTGGGTCCATGAAAAAAAAAATTATATTCTTATTTTTTCGAGTTTAATATACCTACACAATATTTTATATAGAATAGACCATAATGCTTCAATGTACAATCAATGATAGATTTTAAAATTGATGAAAAAATACGACTCATTGAATTTACCATTGATTATACATTGTCGAAGGGTTAAGATCAGCTTCACATCACTACGATACTTTACATGTTCATTAAAAATTGCATTAGAGTTGTAATACATATTACTTTGAATTATAATGTACATGATAATGCCGTCTATTTAAAAGTTGTTGTATATCCATTTGAGTTACTTCACATTTCTCAACTAATTCAAGCACTATTTTTTAATTGGTATTAAAAATAGTTATAATTAAATAGTTGCTTTTCAGACTATTAAAAAATACTATTCAACAAATAAAGACATACCTATATAGTAGAAAGTAGAATAGTTTTTTATCCATTATTTATTCTTTTATCACATATCTTTTTTTAGTAATAGATTATTACACCAAATACACATGTAGAACTGCTTATTCATTATAAAATAATTAAAATAATAATTCTGATCTATTCAACAATAATTTTTCAATCAAATGGTCCATAACTGAAATATTAATTTTTTACTAGCCTTAAATCAATTAATTTATGTATAATAAGTTGTCAATAACTTTTACTTGTTAATGACCATATATATATATATATGTATATTTCCTCTGTTAGAAAGCTTTATATTTGTTTCCAACCGCAGCAAACAATAAGTAGAACACTATTCGGATCCGCTTCCTCCGCCCCCAAATTTCCCCCCTTTCCTCCTCCTCCATTCCAATCTCTCTGCGTTCCTGTCGACTCCTGTTGCCGTCCTCCAAATCCCCTCTCATGGCGAAAACCCTAAATTGAAAAATCGCCTCAACCCTTACTGGATCCATTCCCCCTTCCTATTAGGATCAACCTCCCAATTAGGGTTCCTTTTCCCGAGCTCTCGCATACGTCCCCACCCGCAAAACCCTAGTCCACTTTGCAATCCCCAGTCTCGTCCTCGGAGGCCTTGGCTCCGGCTCCAAGGGCCAAAAGGCGATTCCTTGAATCGGAGTTGTGTGCGGGGCGGCGATTTGAGATCCGTGGAGTTCGAGGTGTTCGGGAGGGAGCTGAGCGACTGGCAATGGAGGCTGCCGCGAGCTCCTCCTCCCAGGCGGTGGCGGCGGCGGCTGCTGCTGCTGCCAAGAAGGAGTGGCGTGCTGTCTCCGAGCATTCGTTTCGGACTAATGGAACCGAGGTGGAAGCGCTCTCTTTGTCTGTTAATGTTGTTGTTTCTCGTGTTATTGGATTTGTTTCGTGACTGTTTGCTCGACCACAGGACATGGAGCATGGCAAACTGGGACAGTCCGATGAGAGAACGATATACGAGGTATACATTTTCTTAGTCTTAGTTTCAAATGGAAAAAAAAAACTGTCAGACTTTTATATGTTTTATGGAATTTAATCAGTGTCAACTCTATGCCGAGATTAGAGATAATAAAGTTAGAGTTCACATGTTTTCGTTTGATCAAGGAGTGGTGGCTGTTGAGGTAATGCATTCTTTTATTTTAAGGTACAGGAGGGAATGGGACCTTTAGATGTGGAGTACTGTTCAATCACAATTAACGGTGGTGGCAATGTGAGTGATGATGCATTGCAACAGAGATTGCAAGGTGTGGCACGGCAGAGACAAGCGCTGCAGCAGATGGAGATTGAGCTGAGAGCTCAAGCAATTGCCAGGTTGGAGATCTTGGAGGTGCAGAATGGTCTGGAAGCGCAGCTCAAAGAGCATTCTATTGCCACTTCCAAGATGAAGGTTTCCATCTCGCTCAATGCTATGAAGATTGACGCTCCACATAACATATTTTTTCTTCTACGTTGATGCATAAAACTTTGAAGTTGTTCAGGCTGTTGGACATTACTTCTTTGCTGTTTCTACATTGTTGGCACTTCCTGCCACAACCGCCAGATTATGTTCTTGAACTCCCATATATTCTATTTATTTAAGGCTACATAACAAGATAAAATTTTGGATGCAGGACATAGTTTAACAGTTTCTCTGATACATGTCATGCAGAGCTTCTATAATAGAAGATTTATATTTTCTTGGATATAAGCCATAACTATCAATTTTGGCTTGTCATATTCTGTCATACTTATCTGCACAAACATTGTATAGACAACTCGTGACTGTACTATTCATTGTGTTTGCCAGATACATTTCCCTTGGTTCTCCTTGTGTATGATCATGGATTTCTTGTTCTAATTCTTGTGAACCTTGCAATTCGTCTAATATCATTATTGTTGCGTTTTCATCTTCAGTAATATTTCATGGTTCATTCTAGCTTGAAATATCCTCCCCATAATTGTTGCTATGATCTCATTCATGGAAATTTGACGCTGTGGATCTTACGTGCGTACGACAATTGGATAATATTAACTTTCATCTCAGGTTTCAGTGGTTGTAGCTTAGTGCTATGCTTAGTGTTTCTTAAAACTAATTATGTTGAAATGTTTTTGTTACTTTCAACAGTCACCCAACTATGAAATACGGTTGACATAGTCTCACTATTATTTTTTCTATTGGGAATCAGTGGATTTGTTTTTCTCCTTTATTTGTTGGTCCTTTTGTTTGCAGAACTTACTTTCGGTATTAGATCGCCCAGCTCAATTGTTTTCTGTAATTCTATAATTTTCTTATGATTGTACAGGATCAATTGGGAGAAAGAGAGAAGCACATTCTTGATCTCAGGATGAAATTAGAAGACAAGGATAGGGAACTACATGCTCTGAAGATTGATAGTGAAACCGTTTGTTTTAACTTTAATACTATGTTCTTTTCTGCTTGGCATTCTGATTAAGAATACTACGTCCTTTTCTGTTTGCATTCTGGTTTTGTTATCAACGTCATATGTATCAATCTTTTTATGTAGGCTTGGGCAAAAGAGGACCTTCTTAGGGAACAAAATAAAGAGTTAGCTACCTTCAGGTATGATAATTTTTTTGTATCACAGAAAGGTTCATCATATCAGTTGTAGTTTTTGTCAATAGAATTTACTTTCTGGAAAGTAATTCTTGAATAATTCCCTCTCAAGGAAATTGTGTGAATAATTTACTGGTTTTAATCAAAATGAGCATGTCTCTTCTGCAGATTATCTAGCATTTACCATTTAATCAATGTTTTGGTGGAATTTTATTGACATCATAACTTGTTTAATTCCTTTTCATGTGATTCGTCCAATCTTTGAGTTTTATCCATTTGTTCCCTTTTCTGCTAAAGCTTTATAACTATATTGTATTATATACAAATCCTGACAGATGCCCTTTTATATAATATTTTCTATTACCGGTCATCATTTTCTCTCTCAAAAAGTATTTGTCAGTATAGACTTTTTTTAGATATACATCGTAACAACATTGAAACTGATTTTATATATGCAATCTGCATGATTGACTATTCAATGTCAACCTTTAAGTCCATGATCAACGATATATCTTTTGGGAGGTGATTCAACATTATAGTTACCGACTGTTTTACATCAAATGGTAACTAATATGTACTGAGGTCCTTCTGCCAAAGTTAGCTCTGTGGCTTCTCTCTTCTTTTATAAATATACATCAGAGCCCAACACATTCATCCTACAGAATTTTCTTTTGTTGTTTTCTGACAACAAAGATTTGCATTTCCTCATGTAATAATAGTTTCTTACAGTAGTCTCACTCTAATGGTTTCAACATGATTGGTGATTGAGGTCCTGATGTAATTTGCTGTTTGCGAACATCAAGACTCGAGGATATATATTCTGATAGGGGTGTCAAGAAAATTTCTATTCATATCAATTTTTTGCAGAAGAGAACGTGATAATGCTGAAGCTGAAAGAGGACAGCATCTTAAACAAATTCATGACATGCAAGAGCATATTAGAGAGAAGGAGAGTCAGTTCCTTGCACTGGAGGAACAGGTTATTCTCCAAACCCTTCCTTTTGTATCTGAATTTATTTTTTCTGACGATAATCTTCATACCATACAATTAAAGTATGTTATAAAAAAATAAAGTTATTCTGCATAGCTTTTTCTTATGTAACAATAATATATGCACCTCTAAAAAACAATAATATATGCACATGAATTTTTCCTATAAAGATATATATGCACAAAACCATTACCATCTATACTTCTTTTAAGGACCTAGTAGGTTCACACCATTCTCCTAACAAGCTTAACTACAAATGCATGGGCTCCTACTTTCCTGGAGGTGTTGCATGGCCATAAATCATCACACTGAAACTTATCATTTGCATTTTCTGTACTTAATTTCATCTAAACACCTAAACCTGATCATATAACTCCAAAACAGATTTTTTTTTGTTTTTTAGACTTATTTCATTGTCTCTCCATAATCCATACCTAATGTTTTTTGTTATATTTTAGGAGCCTCATTTTTTTTTTGTTATTGTTCAAATTATTATTTTTCAAAAAAATCATCGTTCGTGATACGGATAATGGCCCTTTAGGCTGGTTATGTATATCAAGTTTTAGTTGACTCATAGTTGAGAAGTCCTTTTTTAAAGATATATTTGTAAGTTGTAACGCCCCCATAAGCACAACCCGCCACCTTGCAGAATGCCCTTCCAAAGATGTCACGAACTTACTACTTTGACTTGATATTTGACCAATTGATTGGTTAACACCATGGAGAGGTTAATGCGGTAGCTAATACTTAAATATAAACATGGCCTATGCCATATGCAAGTCATCTTATCACGAACAACATCATGCTACCGTTGGGCCATCACCCTCTAATTGGACCTATTTATTTGCAAAATTGAATTCGCAGGGGAGGAGTTCGTGAGCAATGACGCTCAATTTGTAAAGATCATAAGCAAAATTCTCAATATGCAAAGGAATATACTTTAGTAATGAAAACTATCAATTCAGGTTAGACCAATAGGACAATTCATTACCTCATTAACCTTGAGTTTTGCATTGACCTTTAATGTTACCTTTCAATATCTTTATCCATTGATGACAGAAATATCCAAGCCACACTTTGATCTTTTGATCAATATACTTCTTCTCTAATTATCTTGCCTTAAGTGAAACAATCATGATGAGCCTTTTATTGAAGATTCAGATTGTCCCTGATGCCAATATGGCTAGCTATGCCATGGGGTCTCTCTCTAACCTAAGTAGATCTCCTCGAACAATAGTCCTCGAAGAAACTCAATTACCCTACGTCTGTGGTCCATGTTAACAATAGGGATAAATTTCTCAATTCATCGGGGGTCATCCTTTTCATACATAAATTCAATCACAATCATTTACAACTTTCAAGTCCTATCATTAGTTGAGCTAGGTTTTCGTTTAGGGACACCTAGACCTACATCATCCATCAAGTCAATTGCAATCAGTCAATACAATTAAATGATATAAAAACAAGGTGAATTTAGATCATTCAAGCGTTTTTGCGAGGGAAAACGGCCTGTGTCAGTGGTCGACATTGTACTATTACTTATGTGTGAAGTCCGTGTTTTTTGGTGCTGACGGTGTTCAGTGGAACATGGTGTGGGTTCCCAAGCGACACGGTCCGCGTCGTGTTAGAATTTTATTCAGTATGAAACGGTCTAGGTGCATGGGCCGCATCATAGGGCGGCCCGGTTTGGGTTAGGATTAAAGATTCTTCGTCATTTTCCCGTGAAGAACATGGGTCACGCTTCCGAGTGACACGACCCATTTGAGGATTAGGGTTTCTTCTTCGTTATATTCATTGGAGGAACATGTCCCATGTCTGAATCCCACGCGATTTGTGTCCTAACTTATTCCGGCATTGTTCTAGGAAACGACCAACGTCGAAGGTGATGCGGCTTGAATCCACCGAACACAGATCGTGTTGAGAAGGGACATGGCCCTTGTCCGAGGATCCGATCATGCCTAAATTTAATTATAATTTCCATACCAAAAACATCCTGAGAGAGAAATCATAAATCCGAAGAGAGGGCAATTATTCTGACACAAGCCTATATTAATCATCATTCTATTGCATATCGAGAGCCTTGATAATTATAATTTCCATACCAAAAACATCCTGAGAGAGAAATCATAAATCCGAGGAGAGGGCAATTATTCTGACACAAGCCTATATTAATTATCATTCTATTGCATATCGAGAGCCTTAATTGTGATCCTAATTACATATCTTAATTTTTGTCGGTTGATCGTCTTCTTCCTCGTCTTTGCTTGTTTTCTTTGTTTCTCCCTTGCGATTCTACTCCCAGCCAGCCAAGGGAGAAAGAAAAAAGAAGGGCTTCGGATGGCTTCCAGGGGAAGTAATGACTTGTGGAGGGAATTACTTCGTGGCATTGGGTTTATATAGAGGAGTTCAAGGGTTCACGTCATCAATTAGGAATCCAAGTTCAACTATGTTAGGACTCCATGCAAATTCGACACGTTCTGTGTCCTACATCGACATGGTTCGTTTTGCTCTTCTGTCACATTTTCTCAATGTTTGGGTGAAACGCGGTCCGTGTCCCTTTGAAACACGGTATGTTTTCCCTTGTTTACTTCCACTCTTACTCAACCTCGTTTTCCGGTGCAACACGACTTGTGTCCAGGATGGACTCAATCCGTGTTTGCCTTGTTGTGAGGAGAGAAGGAGAGAGAGAAAGAGAGAGGACAGAAAAATACAGGGAGAATGATCGGGGTTGGATCCTATTTATAAGGAACGCAAACCCCCTTAGATATACTTTGAATGCGATTAGGACTTATCAAGAAGGATTTTGTATGTGATTATATTTCCTGAAGATAACCTTTCATATGATAAGTCTTTAGAAACTAATTAGGATAGGATTAGGTAAATTGATAAGAAAATATTAATATAAAACAATTTGACTTTAACTCTTAACCTTTTCCTAATCATAATGATACCTTATCTTATATTTTCATATCTTATCTTTTAATTATTATTCTTTTAAAAATTTGGGGGTATTACATATTTCTATTTCATTAGCATTCTAAACATTATCTTACAATTTTACTCTTCCTGATCTGCTAGGAAACAATCAAGTCTATTGGTAATGGAGTAACAAGTTAGTACAATATGATAAACAAATGAAAAAGAAAACAATTATCTTGCTTACAGTTCCCCTCCTAGACCCCTATTATCTTCCATATTCCTTTAAGCCCCTTACCTACATACTGTAATATCATTTTCATTGTGAAGCCACAATGATCCAGGAGGTCATGGATTGTGTAATGGCGGCAACCGCCACAACATATTGTTGTCTAGTTGTTATATAGTCAACTTTCATGATCAAGTTGTTGCTTCCGATTTACTATTTATAATGGACAGGAATCAGATGCTCTGCATCCCTAGACTACTTTTGGTATTGACTCCTTGCTGAGTCCCTCATCTATCCCTCTAGGCTCCGTTGCCTGTGTTCAATTGCTTGGTCACCTTGTGCTGTTGTTGTGCGTTGAATTGAACCTCCTATAGGTCAGCAAATTCTATGGCTCCACATCTTTCGGCGCTTCTGTGATGGTGGGAAATGCTATGACGACATACACCAACCATCCTCATCTCCCTTATGAGTTGAGAGATTATCTTCTAGCTGTTAACCATTGCCATGTTGCCAACATCTGGACCCATTGTTAGAGACCATCAATTTTTACAATCTTGGCTGTGGGACCATGTTAAAGAGGGTGAGAACTGCTGGTGTAGGAGAATATATCACAAAGACATTGTTCCTTGAGGCATGTGACAGTGGCATGTGCAGCAGGGTATGTCTCTTTCATACTAGTCAGTGTTGGCATTCCTCCTTGGATGCTCGAATTGTTCAGTTCATTCAAATTCTATATTCATCATCACTATGTGAATATTTATTATTTCCATGGTTTTAAAAGGGAAGGATGGTTGGTGGTCACCCATCTAAGTTTCTGCGGTTTTCAATGACTCAATTGCGATGTGTGAAAATCACTTCCTAGTTTGTATTTTTATTATTTACCATAAATGTACTTTTTGTATGTTTCCATTTTTTTTATGTATGTCGGACCTATTCATTGATGATAAATTTCGCGCAAACTATAGCGACAATGAGAAATATGACATTAGCATAAATCCATGTTTTCAGCATAGAGTGGCACAGGAAACCCTTCTCTTTAAGGATGAACAATTGAGGGAAGCACAAGCTTGGATTTCACGTGTTCAAGAGATGGATGCTTTACAGTCATCCTCAATACAGGCTGAAATACGAGAGCGCACCGAACAATTTAGTCAGTATTGGATGGCATTGCAGCGGCAGGTGGATTTTGTGTTTCATCTTTGTTCTATTTTGTTTATTTTTTTGAAAAGGTTGATCTTGTGTATTGCTGATCTGTAACAGGTTTCTTATTTTTCTTCTATTTGTTTTTTTTTCCTGATATGACCTAACTTTGAATTCACCATCTTCGTGGTTTATGTCTAGTATGTCATAATGGAGCGTCATCATATGCAAACCATACAACAGCTTCAATTAGAATTGAATGAGGCAAGGAAAACCAATGGAGTACATAATGATAGTGGTCAACATACGAATGAGAACACAACCGATTCTGCTTCATATGTTCAAAACAATGGCAATCAGATTAATGTGAATGATGTGAAGTCACATGGTAGCTTGGTCTTTACATCTAATGGAAATATGGATGCAACTTCATTGTATGCTTCAGCTTCCAATCAAACTGCAAAGGTAGTTTTCAATTCTACAATTAATTTGTTACTTTTTCTTGTGATCTATCAAAAAACACTAACCATTGTTTCCTTAATTTTGCGTAGAATAATTCTCGCTGACTGCGTCCTATAGGGATCATCGAATCAATAGCAATAAGCCCTGTTCTGCATAAGTTCTTTGTTGTACTAATGCAAATATGGGATATATTTCTTTTTGATGTTGGGAAAATCTTTTTTTACGAGAGATTATTCCTTTGACATGCAATGAGTTTCATGTTCAACATTTGTCATTTTCTTGAAATAAAAATATTTGAACTATGCATGCCACTTTAGAGCAGCATTCAATTTTCTTTCAAAGAAAGCAATTATCTGTGGTCATGCCAAAGCAATCATATATAATTTTAAGAACAATTCTCTGTCATTTTTGTACCTGTGGTAGAAAAATTCTTAGATAGATTCACATCTTAATTTTTGCTGCACTTTTAAAGTAAAAAGATGGAAGTATATTACTTGTAAGATGTCAATTTAGTGGCATATTATTTCATATTCAAATTTAAGTTATTCTCTAGTTGATACATAGAGTTCTTTTTGCCAGACCGACCATGTTCATGGTGTTTCAACTGTTCCATCATCTGTCATTGGTATGGGTACTTTTCTTCCTGATCAAATGACTGCATTGCATCCTTATGTGATGAATCCACAAGTTGTTCAACAGTCATTTGATGCAAACTCTCCTATTCCTCAATCTCATCTGGGTAATTTTCAGCCGATGCCTATCAATCCAGGTCAAAACCAATGGCAGGCACAGCAGGTATTTGTAACACACCTTGAAACAATTGCAATCATGCACAGTACATCTAATGCATGCCATTTCGTTTCTTTGGTTTGTTGTTTTCTTAGACAACAGCGGAAGACCCTCAAGCTACATACCAGTCACCACAAAGTGAGAAGGATCTTCTAAGAGCTGATCCCCACTATAATTTTGGATTATCTAGTGAAAAACAGATGGTCCACCATCTTAACTCTCATGGCAGTCAACAACCAAAATCTAGCTCTGCTGTCAATGGCATAAGCGAAGTTCAGGTTATTCATAGAGAATGCTAAATTTTCTGAGCTTAAATTCCAAGCAGAAGATTATTTTTATACAAACCTCTTGATGGATGTAGGTGTTTGAATCAATTGGTACAAAGCACTCAGTATCCAATGAGCAACAGAGAACAATAACTATGAATTCTCTCCATTCTGCATTACAGCTCAACCCTACAGAGCAGAAGAATGAACTTAAGGTTTCTTTTCTAGTCATATTACCATTCATATCACATTAGCATCAAATGATATCTTAGTAATAAAAGTTAATATCTTAATAGTCTTATTTGAGCATTTGATTCATTAATCACATTAAATCAGGCAAATAGTTTACTTTTCCTATTATCTTCAGGGTGAAAACATGTTAGCTTCAATGAACCAATCACATGAGCAAGTGCTAACTCCTGCGCAGCAGTGGTCGTCTCCCAATGTTGTTATGTCTTCTCAAAACCAAACTATGAATTCCACTGGTGTGACAGAAGCTGCAGAATGTAACATCAGTGAGGTCAAATTTCCTGAAGTGATTGGTACAACTGCACAAATAACATTGATGCCTGGAAAATCAGTGGATCCCAATCTTTTGGATGAAAGATCACTTTTGGCCTGCATTGTTCGTGCAATTCCTGCTGGGTCAGATAAGAAAATTAGGATCAGCACAACGGTGATTACAAATATTTAATGTCAGTGCTTCTAGTCAATTTATAAATGATTCATATTAATATTGGACGTTCTGTTCCTTCCAGCTACCAAACAGGCTTGCAAAAATGCTTGCACCTCTTCACTGGCATGACTACAAGAAGCACTATGGAAAACTTGATGAGTTCGTTTCTCATCATCCTGAGGTACACTACAAGTATTCTGTGTGCATTTTAAGAGAAACTTTTGATTATGGTACTAACCATGCAATTTCAGCTATTTGTAATTGAAGGGGACTTTATTCACCTTCGTGAAGGTGCACAAGAAATTATTTCTGCAACTACAGCAGCTGCCAAAGTTGCTGCCGCTGCTGCATCATCTACCCCTTATTCATCATTGTTGCCTTCTGTTGCTGTGACTCCTGTTGCTCAGATTAGTCGCCAGAAAAGGGCACAATTAGTGGAGTCCAGAGCTGCAAATGGTATTTCTTTGACAGATGGCATTTCTGTGACTAGTTCTAGAGACCCGTGTGACATTCCACAGATTCCAAAAAGACAGGACCAGCAACAAAATGGCGTCAACTTTAATATCATTCAAGGAGTTGCAGATGTGGCTATCTCTGATAGACAAAAGAATAACCACGAAATTAATGCTTTGACATCTGTGACCAGATCAGGCAATTCATCTATCCCCCTTACAGTTGGGGAGACATCAATTCTCAACAGCACAAGTTTGTCCTCTTCACGAATCAAAGAATTGAGTAATGGGAGGCATTATTTCGGAGGGAAGCAGCAAGCGAGGTACTTTTAACTGTCATCTTATGTACAAGCAAGGTACATTTGATATTAACTGAGAATATAAATGGATACTGTTGACATATTTCAGCTCATCTGGTGCTGGGTTCTTCGCAAGAAGATAGTAAGTCCAAGTTCTGCTCTGTCATGGTACCCAAGAAGATGCATGTATCTGACATATCTAGATATCAGGTTTCATTTGGAATGCACATTGTCTTGCACATGCTAATATTGAGTAGAATTATTGTTGTTTTAAACACAAAATATTAATGTTTCATTTATTTAAAAAATGCTATCTCAAAGTGATCTTTCAATTGGGGCTCAATGATTTAAAAGATAGTTAGTATGCTTCTATCACCCTCCCCTTTCTCCAAATGCTTTAAACCCAATGATTTAAAAGGGTGGAGGAAACATTGCCAATGTGCTTTTCCTTTGGATCATTTTGGTATTATGTAAGATTTTGCACATTAAAGGGTTTGTAGATCATCAATTGTGATTTTTATGTCTTATATTTGAAATCATCTTTTTAATCCTTTTTTTAAGCCAATGGACAATTTAAACCCACTTCCTCTTTATCAAGACTGCCATCCTCAGTACTACTAACCAAGGAAATCCGTGGTCTGACATTGAGTTCATTTTTTCCTTGGGAGAAGAAAGGTAACTAGCCAAGTAAGAGTGGTAAGTAGGATAGGGGAAATGGGCACCAGTAGCTGTAGCTTGTGGCAGTTTAATTTTCTCCGAAGACCTGAAGGTTGTTGAAGCTATCTACTGTTACTAAGAAATTAAGTCAATCAGAAGAAAGGCAAGTAAAACAGAGTTGAGAAAAAACAAAGGAAACAACTTGCACTTTTTGGGTAGAAAGATCAGAAGGCTCTGTCGTTTCTGAACTTCAAGAAACACTGATAATACTATGTCAATCCAAAGATGTTACAAGTTTTTGACAGATTTTTGGACAGCAAAATGTTATTAAACTTTAAGTTTGGTAGTGAAAGTAAATTGGTTTGTGCTAAATTTGATATTAATCCAAGTTGGTCACATTTTCTCCTTAAGTTCAGACTACATTTATCTGTTAGATAGTTAATGTTACAAAAGATCAGTCATGCTAGATTTATATATTATTCATTTGTTCCAGTTTATTACTGCAGTAAATTCTTTTGTCTCCCTCCAATATCTTATGTTTAAAATGACTGGGACAACGTATTACAGGTTGTTGCAAATTTGGGATGTTTGCTATTTATTTTGGAGGCGCAGAGAATTGAAGAAAAAAGTTCTATGACGATGCCTTCGGAAAATATCATTTTGGACCATGAGCTCCTGACTGTTGATCTTTGATTCCTTTACATTTTCCATTGTCAATTTGCACTCGATCAAAAATTCATCTTTAAATGAAAGCAACAAAAAGAGCAAAATGTTGTTCTCTGGACTGGAATGTTAAATCTTTCAAAAGTTTTTTTCTTATTTGATCTTGTCGAAATGTCCGAATCAGCAAACATTGTCTAAGTTTCTGCAGAATTCTTGATGACTTGAACATTAAGAATGAAAGAAAATTAATAAAATAAATTGAGATTAAATAATATTAAGACTGGTAAAATTATCTCTAAAAACTAAAGCGAGACCTACCTATAACTTGCTAGGATTTCATTTAGTTGGCTATTTTTCATGCTCGGTTGGAAATGCATCTTTGGATTATTTGTTATATTCAGCAAAATAATGTACTAACTTGATAAAGATAATACATGCAATAATTTAAAAAAACTGCGTCCACTCAATATAATAATGTTTATTTTGCTTACTAGTATAATTTATGATAAAATGAAAATATTATATTTATCATTTGGTATCAAAGTCATTTATTTATTTCAAGAACATGGGGTAACACATCCTCCGGATCAATAAGCAATAGAAAATTATGCACTATTTTATTTTTAAATCTATTTAGTTATTTTCTTTCCTTTTGCTTAAAATAGAAAAAAATCATGAATTCACTTTTGTAATTTATTAACATTATATAAAATTTTCAATCATCATGTCAATTTTTAAAATTTTGCCGTAACTATTAATTTAGTATTTATGTCATATATATTGTATTGTTGTAATTCGAGTTTCCATCTCTGGCTCGTTCCAACCCATGAGAAAGTAGCAGATGTATCGGACGACAAGAACTCGTCGATCTAATCACGGAACATATCTTGACCGTCCGATCTAATGGTAAATTAATTAAGATCCCGAGGTGGCCTCGTTTAGTTCTCTCGTCTCCCTCGAGATCGACTCGGATTACCAAATTCAAGACGCCGGCGAACTGTTCGAAGAATGGGCGTCGCGGTCGAGGCCGAGCAATGGGAGCTGAAGCCCTCCGTCTTCTTCTTCCTCTTCGCCGCCTGCTTCGCTTCCGTAGCCTGCCACGCTTTCTCTTCCTCCTCCTCCTCAAAGAACGGCGGTAGGGGCGCTGGGAGCACTTCTGCGTCTGTCTTCGATGTTGGCCCGACAGCTCCCTTCGTTCGCTTCCAGAGGAGTTTCTTACTTGTCTATTGCCTGGCTTCAGGTCCCTCCCGTCTCACGACTGATCAAAGTTCCGATTTTTATGGTGCCTGTCTCATGATTGGCGAATCTGCTTGTTGTGACTAATCATTAATGAGGAAACCTGAAGTTAATTGTTTTTTCTTGCGTTCTATGTGTTTGTTCGTGGGTCGTATTTGAATTGGTTGGTAAAGTGTGAATTTTGATGCTATGCTTTCTTGCCCCCCGTTTGTTTGTTGATGCTGTTGCAGTCATAGAAGGAATCCAGTCGGTGTTTGGGGAGTTCGAATTTGACAGGTATGGAATTGGGAAGGAGCAGATGGCATTGTGTCTTGCCTTGGGAATTGCCGTCGCTGTCATTTTTGGTACTTTCTCCGGCATGCTCTCTGATATCATGTAAGATCGTATCCTTTTACTTCCCGTTTCTGGTAGAAATGATGTAGACAGTTAAAAGGTAATAGTATGATGTCGGTCATCAACAAGGTCATAAATATTATATCATCTTTCCTAACAGATGCCAATGTTGTCTGTTAGCATGTTGGTAGTTCACAATATTGAGCAATGAGACAATTCGACCTTGCAAATTGTCAACTTGAAGTGAACCATCCTAGTTCCACAGTTCGCATTAATGTATCATCTAGGTATTTGGGTCTGACTTGTTTGGTTTGTCACCAAAGATTGCAGGAAGCAGTACGAGAAGCTTTACACATTCTCATGTGATA
Source organism: Pontederia paniculata (assembly GCA_001647135.1). Lineage (NCBI taxonomy): Eukaryota > Viridiplantae > Streptophyta > Magnoliopsida > Commelinales > Pontederiaceae > Pontederia > Pontederia paniculata. The sequence goes on along the minus strand of LTAE01005155.1, from coordinate 13,509 downwards.
TTGGTCTTCTTTTTTTTTTCTCCCAGAATTGGATTTGAAAATTATATGGCTACTATCCTTAAAAAAAACACCATATTTTCTAATTAGTCACTCTCCAATGGCCGTAAGTGGATAGGATGCATATATTAATTTTTATTAGATTAGTTTGATTCCTTTATTTTTGTGAGTAACAGTCGTTTCACAATCAATTTAACTATATTTCATATCATCATTGTATTTCTTTATTTAAGAATAATTCTTTGATGTCAGTATTCTTTTTTGACTAGTTTGTTTAACTTGTATACGATAATTACTTCAGCTTATGACAACTGAGTAGGACTTAAAGAATTACATGATCTTAATAGGGGTCCAAGAAACGCTTGCCTGCTATTTTGCATCCTTCACCTTCTTGTTGGTGTCTTGAAGAGTGTTACAAGGCATCCAAGTCCATGGGTTGCAAGTATATGCTTATCACTTGCTTCATCTTTGTTTTCTTTCTGTTTCGAATCATGGATGGTAACGGAAAATGAGAAGGTTTGCGCCTGCTTTTTTGTTAGTCTTTTTTCTGATATTGTTTCATAGAACTTATCAACTAAATATCCTCCTTGACCTTTTTTTGCAGCAAGGACACAAACAGGAACTTCTAAGCGAAACATTTTGGCTGATGACGTTTTTCGAGTCTGTATCATTTATTGGTAGCCAAGGAATCTCAAACTTGTTGGTTAAGGATCAAAGGGGATTATTTTCACTTTCTGCTCCTGCTGCCTTATTGGCAATAATTAGTATTCTATATATCAGGAAAGAATGGAGCAGATATCATCACATATCTGTTATTGGAAGCTACAGAAAATCATTCTCTGCTCACGTTCTTAGAGGTGATAAACACAAGAAAATTATACTCCTGAATTTTTTTGATATCATTTTCTCAGTGTAGCATCTTCAGGCAACTTCATCCAATGCTCTAAGCTATCTTTGAGTGTCTGTTCTGCATTTTTTGGCAACATCTGCATGTAACTTGATCCAAGTCGCTAGACTGTCTTTGAGTATCTATTCTGCAATTTCATTTGTCTTTGAGTATCTATTCTGCAATTTCATTTGTTTCATAACTATCTGTAAGCTGAATTAAAGAAGTATGATATATTGAGTGCTTACTTTAGAAGACAGCTTGAAGTCTATGGTTCAGTGTTTCCTGCATCAACTTTTTAAAATTGAAACCTAGATGATGTAGAACGAATAGCCTTATGGGCTTTGATGTAGAACAAGAATAGATTATGGGCCGTATGCCCTAATCATTAGTCTTTAGTTTACTTATGAGCCCATTAGGAGTTTCCTTGTCTTAGATTTCTTTATATTAGTTTACTTTTATTTGAGTTTCCATACTATTTGATATATGGGTGTTTAGAACCCTGTAAACACTCTTGTATGGTTCCTTTGGAACTTAGACTTGATTTATTCATATTTGATATTTGCATACTTTTCTCCTAAGGGATTCAAGTCTCCATAAATGGGAAACTAGATCAGTAGCATCATCATGCAGTCAGATTTACTTTATAGAACTATGAGCATCTAGACAAACCAAATCGTGCATAGAGTTTCTGGAGGAAAAGAAACTAGTGTTGCTTTATGGTATGTCTGTTGCATCAAGTGCTACTTTGTACTCTATATAACCAACTCATATTGGGCTATGCTGCATTTAGAATCTGTTGATGAATTCAGTGGATGATTGGTTATTTCATTTATAAGCTTAAGTTTTAGTTGAAAGCAGGAATAACTTAGACAAGTTTTTTGTGATAGATCGACGGTCTAACACTTTTGGGGATTTCAATGCATGCAATGCGGTTGATTTTAATGGCATGTGTAGCTTACAATAAGGTTGTCACTACTCATGTTGAATTCAGTATATAACTTCAATGCTGCAGACAAAAGAAAATATGTTTAGCCTTTACCACCAAATTTTGTGAACTCATTCTTTTCTCCTTAAGCATGTGTGCAGCTGTCTGACTTTTTCATTCCGCTGCTAGTTCCACATTTTTCCTTTCCCATGTTTCTTTGGATATGTTATTCAAGTTTGTGATCTTGTCTTCAACTCAGCCTCTTTCAGCTTTCCATACGGGCTACAGAATAAAAAAAATTCAATCATAGTTTCATCTCTAGTCAGATGATATTGTTTCTCAGTGTTTAATTATATTAATTTGTAAGAATGAACATCTCGGGGCAAGAGTAACAGACAAATCATTCTTCCATGACAATATCTATGCTTGCATTTCTTTCTACATTAGGTTGATCAATATGCCATAGAGGTAAAAATATCATTATGTAGCATTCTAGACATTTTTAAGTATAAATAAATGTGAATGTCAGTTGAAAAGATGATAGCTACAAGAATGACTCACATGCAAAAAGAAAATAAAGGTATCATGACTTATAACATTCCAATCTTTCATAAGTACCGATAAATGTTAACGTTAGTGAACAAGATGCTAATATAGTAGTCCCTCAAATGAAGATGCTAATGTAGTAAAAAGAAGAAACAACTAAGTTGTAGAAACTTGCATTTTCTGGGTTTTTTACATGATGTTTTATCTTAGTTGCAATGTATGATCTTACTTTGGATTACTAGAACCTGATTAAGTTATGTAGAATTGTTAGTCTTGCAATTTTATGATGCGTTAAGAAGTCATATTTAGTTTAATGATAGGTTTGTCCACTCAGTTTGATCTGGCTTAAAAATCAAATTATTTTCACCACTTTTTGAGACACTGAACCAAACTGAGCGGTGAAAGATAAACAAACAAAACTAGGCCTGTCTGCTTCCATCTAAACTGATCCGTTTGACAGAAGGTAGGGGAATGGAAGAATGCTGATGGGGGACTCAGAGAAGAGAGTGAAAGTAGAAGGGAAAAGAGTTCAGAAGATGTGAGGGCCATACAAGACAGTAGCAGGGAGTGGATGGAAGGTCCGAGAGAAGCGGCAGAAGGAGGGGAACATGATTCAGATTTTCAGTTCAGTTTGTTTTACACTGTAAAAGCCAAAAGAAATATTTATAGAAGTTTTCTACAAATTGAACGAAACCAATTTATCTTGCAAATCAAAGTAAACTAAATTTTACTGTTTTAAACCAAATAATTGACGTTCCTTTATGTAAACAAAGCACTTGCGTTAAATGAAAGAATGTCATGATAAAGAAAACTGATACTGACGTATTTGATACAGCCGATCCAGTCTGGTCTTAGTCTAAGGCTGAGTGTGCTAAATATCTCTTAACGTTCCATATTCCTAAATGTAAGACATTCTTGTTTTTGTATTTTAAGTTATATGATTGTATCTCTATTGTTGTTGCTTTTTCCTTGCAGACAAAAGGATATGGATTTTAGGTTGTGCTCAAGCAAGCATTAACTTCTCCATGTCAGTTTTCTGGATTCTTTGGGCACCAACCATAGTGGTAGGTCCATGTGATTTTCTTATGACTTCATCTGAATTCTTTGCTGTATTTGTTGACCAATTAAGATACCAGTAGTTCGAGTGCATAATACACAAATCAACAGAAAATTATTTCTGCAAAAACGGATGGCACATTAACCTGCCCCAACTTGCAATGGTGTAAAAACTGGCCTTCATATATTTTATTCAACAGAAACATGCAGAAAAAGATTTTTTATTTATTAAAATTTTGGTTGAACCTTGAATTTTAAGCTCCTTGCATACTATATTTTATGCAGGTTTTAATTTCTAGTCTTTCTTACTGGAAAAATTATTATCTTTACTTTTCCAAAGGATAAAATCGAACCAACCTCTCATCTATGTTTATTGTCAAATCTATTTTTAACTCTACAAATGTTGCAAAAGTAATAATCACATAAACATTTCAAGTATGAATTCTTGTAGTAAAGCTTTCTAGGATAAATTATTAGGTTTGATTTTTTACTCTATTGGCAGGCAGATGGAAGGATGGTTCAACTATCCACGATATACCCATGTTTCATTGGTTCAAGGATGCTTGGAAGCACTGTTTTTCCCTGGTTCAACAGTGGGGCATCGTCAATGCAAATTGAGGATTGCCTGACAACTGCTTTGGGGGTTGCTGGTGTAGCTTTGTTAATAGTTGCTTATGATTATCAGGTACATCAAGAAGTGACATATTAGAATTGTATCTTTTATTGTCGTGCTTGATTGATACTAATGTTTTCTAAAAGAAATTTTTTTTATTAGCAGGAAATCGGAACTCTGGTATTCTTGTTTTCCATCTTTCATGTGTGCATCGGATTTAGTTTACCTTCACTTGCAAAACTCAGGACAATGTGAGTCAACAAGGTGGACCAATGAACTATTTTTTCTCAATTTATTTCCTTCTTAAACTGTTCCCATCTGAGCAGGTATCTACCAAATGAACTTCGTGGGGGAATGATGAGCTTTTTCTTAGCACCAGCTAATGTGGGGATCTTTTTCGTGTTTGTCCAAGTATGTAGCTCTATTTACAGCTTAATCACATCAACTTCGGTCGACTATTCCACATGGTAAAATTCATTGCTTATTTTCTCATTGTAGGGTGGCTATCATCGGAACCTTGGGAATTCCACTATTATGGCTCTTGCTTCTTTTGGTCTATTAACTGCAGGTGGCTGCATATTTTTACTGAAATATTGGAGGAAGCAACCTCGTCAGAATCGGCATAGTCTGTAAATCCTTTAGTGATAATGCACAGAGAAATCAGATGGCATTCAGACTGTTTTTTTGGCTGAAGGGCCATTGATACACAAAAAGCCACGGTATATACTTGCATCATGCCTTCTACGAACCTATTTTTTGTTGCATAAATATAATGTTGGTGTCCCTGTTTACATTGTTGTTTCAGTCTCTTTCTTTGTCTCTTAGCTTGAATTGACTTTTTAAGGTGAATTCAAAGAATTGAAGCATAATAGGAATGAGAACCTGTGTGCTCTGGACTTCATTTGAAATGAATTCATGTAAATAATCAAGGAAGAACATAGTTGAAGATGAGGGTTTCTACAGTTCCCTACTTCTTTCAACTATTTTTGTGTTTTTACTCTATATTTGCGAAGTAAAGGTCACTTCATGAGAGCCTTTATTAGTTCAGGAACTTTATATCCTGAGCCAAGATTGCAAAAACTTATGCTCGAGTGTGTTGGAACTATAACATAGTAGTAGTTTAAATTAATTAAATATCATGGTATCTTTTCTTTGGGGTTACACACCCATTGCATTTTTTGTAATCATCTTTCAAAGAAATGTATTATGATGTTTACTGGAAAAAGATTGATATTATAAGCTCGGTGTTTCTTTAGATTGGGTATCTTTAGTCAATACTTTCAGCAGGTTGTTCTGGAACTGGTGGATCCACAAAAAATGTAAGCAATGCAAGTATGTTTAAGGAACATGACTGGCAATTCATGTAGTTGCAGAAAGATTATTTTTTATGGTTGTTCTTGTTAGATAGCTAATGCAGCACTTCATTGGGATACTTTAATATGTTTCAATTGAAACCCAAAGGAAATTTGTGTACTACATCTACTATGTGGTATGATATGGAACACAATTTTTTATGTTAGTTTGAAGCGGGAATATAAAGTTATAAACCTCTCGCCACATTGGCGACTGTGATTTCCATGATACCTTACTCCTGGTTTTATCGCTAGTTGACTAAGCCTGGTAGACACAAGTTTATATTGTAGTATGTTTTATATTGACATGCAATATAGGCTTATGCTGTATTATGTTTTATGGTTTTGACATGCAAATGTTAGTCTAAATATCGTGGGCTATGAATTATAGCATTTGGAACAATGTGATGACCCCTGAAACTACTTGGATTTGGTCCTTATGTTGAATGAATCTAGAAGTCTGGTGAACCTTATTTGGCCTTTTTTTCGATATATTGACTGCAACAGTGATCTTATTGTATGAAAAATAATTAGAAAAATAACGAAGAGATAGTGGAATGCTTTGATTGATTTACAGTATGGCGGATGATGATCCGTAGGGTGTTAAATTTTCGGCTGCTGTAAAGCTGGAATATCTCATGCCAAGCCAGCTGCATGGTCTCTGACTCTCTGCTGTGATCTGAATAATATACCATCAGGATAATATAGTGCATGATAATATTTTGCAAGTACAGGCCATAAATGAAATAGGAAAAGACAAGCTCTAAGCGAGAGAAAAATATTGTTATTGTTAAAGGGGGAAATGTGACTACACCAGTTGGTAGTCCATTTGTATTGACAACTCCATTTGTATTGACTTAAGAAGCGAGAAATTTACATGTATGAAATGAAGAGCAAGACTCCTAAAAATGATAAAAAAGACACGTCAAGTGTTAGCCAAAATTTCAATATCTAAATAAAAAAGTCACGTGGTGTACAATATTTTTTATATAACATCTTTTTCCCTCGAACAATGTATGGTTGCGCTGATTCCAAATCATCTATGTACTGGCCATGACTATGCCCATACTTGCCGCTGCCCTGGGTCGCCCCGCGTACCAAGGCCTCGCAATGAGCCCAAAAAACTATCTATTCGCGAAGTCCAGGAGCCGTCACACCTCCCTACTGGTGGTGCAGATGAAGAATAGATGTGCAATGTCTTTTTTCGTCGAGACGCAAAATACACATGTGCGGTCCGCCTAAGGTGCCTATCGCGCTCTCTCTGTGTGACTTGTTGAGAAGCCTGCCTCATCTCATTATAACAATACACCTCTTCCATCAAACCTGAGCTCCAACACGAAAGAGGTCGAATCTTTCATGGAACAACCTTGTAATAATAATAATAATAATAATAATAAACATAGTGTTCAACAGTCCACGATCATTGGTCCCCAGGAGTCTGTCCCATTTCATGCTACTTGTAATTAAACTAATTAAAGCTTTCGAATTCGTACGCCTATTTTTTTAGTCCCTGCAACGTAATTTAACGATGGCTACTGCGCCGGCCTTTTCATCAACTTTGACTGGATAGATTTCTAGTTTTGACCGACCCAAAAATGGGGGTCCCCCGACAACCAAACGAATCCCGTCCCCTCACTCACATGACTAAGTAATATGAACTAAGATTGATTAACACATTTATGAATCTGTATTTCCATTTGAGAGATAAGGTCTGTATTTCGACTTGAAAAACAAAAAAAAATAACTCGAGTTTAAATTTTAAAATTATTAATTTAATTAAAATTTATCATTATTATACGTTCAAATGTCGAATTAATCGAATGTTAATAATTTTAAATTATCAATGAAACGATCATGATAAAAAAATAACGTAATATGACTATCCAATATAATATATAATTAGAAGTTTAACGTTTACGAATTCTGAAGAGATGTAAAATGATTCGTTCCTCCGTTTGAGTATTAAAAGAAATTCAAATTTCATCGATCTTTTTTTTTAATTTTATTTTATACTAGATTATGAGCTTTCTTTTATAATCGAAAAGGGGATAAAGGAGAACATGAGCAACACATGAATACATTATTTATTTTTTGTGTGAGGTGGGACTTCCTCTGAGGTGTGCATGCATGCATGCATGGGAGGGTTAATTTTTATTTTCAAGCCCCTGGATCACTCACGTGAGGACAACTCATGATTCAGATCCCTCTCCATATATTAATCATACATTACTTTGATCAAAGTGTTATCCTCATTACACTCACCAATTAATTTACCTTTCATTCTTGTTCTTACAAGTTTAGAATTAATTGCATTAACTGCTATCGATTAGTTTATTTTGATTTTAATAATGTGTAAAATAAAGCTGAGATCGCGATTACCATGTGGTTACTTACAATTGACTTACCCCAATTATAATTAAGAATTGGAGATGGGCAAACGACGTAAAGATAGAATTTGTGTACATATAAAATCATACCATATGACCCATTGCAGGACTACAATCACTCTATCTGAAAACTCTTCACTGTACTCTCCTTGAAACATATATAGTTAAGAACTCGTGAATATCTAAAATTATTAGTACTTAATTAATTTAATATTAAAATAATTAATGTTCAATAATTAAATTTGATGTTACTAATATTTTAATTCGAGACTAATATCTTCAAATTGTTTGGACTTTTTTCTTATTTATGAGATGAGTTTGTAATTTGAAAATACGAAATATTAACTAGTCTACGCATCGAGAAAAAAATTCATACATTTTTCTTTGCTACTCCAATATTCTCAAAAAGTAGCGTATGACTCTCATAGTATTACTGACTAGTGACTACACTAATCATAAGTGAAATATTAAAGTATCATCGAGCTCGAAAAATCTAATATTGCTCTATATCGTATGTCTAATTATAACGAACAAGACTGAATCAAACATCAAAAAATTTGCATATATTTGAATGGACATGGGACCAACCTGTATGACTTTTCCAAGTGCATGTATGGACTTTGCATGTTGTGCTC
>LTAE01005154.1:0-24881 GCA_001647135.1 Pontederia paniculata | reverse complement strand
ATGAGCTATGCATCATAGTTTTGATTTTCATTTATATTGATCAAATGTTTTAAGAAATGGATATCATGAAAGGTTACATATGTGATTAGTTGTGAATGTTAAATTTGATGCATATTTCTGACCAATTGTACTTTATGTGTTTGCAATATGGACTTTGAATTTTAAGTGTGTATCATGTGACCTTATGTTTTTCAATGAAACTAATAAGTGAAAGATTATTTGGCACAATAACGGTAGGATTGAAACTAAGTGCCACACGGAATAATATGTGGGGGCCACTTCTAGAATTCATCTACCGGAATTCCAAAGTAATGGAATCATTATGTGGCTAAAATAAGCAAGCCCTATGGGGCAATGGTCCAAAGAGAGACCTATGGTGCATCGATATGTGATATGATACCGTAGTGCCAGCGGTGATTATGATAAGAAAGATAATAAATGAAAAGAAAAAGATGTGAATGTAAGATATGATTTTGTATATTTTGGTTATGAAATTTTATGTGTTTCCTAAAAGGGATTGTGGAATATGAATTTATATGTGTATGAATTGGTCATGTTTAAGACTTTGCCTTATATGCTTTTACGGATATTATGTTATGTGCGATTGTCATTTGAGAAGTTCAAATTTCATTATAAGCATTTAATTTTGTTTATTGGACCTACATACGAGCATTTGCTCACGGGAGAAATACCCTATTTTTCCCTTGTATTTGGATCCTGCAGGCTAAGAAATGATGGGTGATGGTTGACGCTCATGACGCTATATTTCACAAGGAACGAATCCTGTACAAATAGAAGATCTTGTGTATTTTTATGTTGCTTTTGTATATGTTGCTTTTGGATATGTACGTCATGTATATGTATATGTATATGTTTATGTTTATGTTGTGATTATTGTATCATATGTGGAAAAAAAAAGTAAGATGTGACTATGATATATTGTGGTTATTGTGTTTGCTTTATCCTTATGATACATATGAAATCTTAGTTTTATAACTGCCAAAAGATATTTGTGTATGAGTTTGTGATTGTTTATGTGTCAATTGTGATGATCCGGACTCTCGAGATATGTTATAAATAGCTTCCGCTCTCTCGAGTGTTCGGGTCGTTACAACATATCTCCTAATCAAGATTAAAGTTCCAACGTACTCCCCCTTAATCTTGACTTTACTTCAGAACTTGAGAAGAATTTGTCACCTCGACTAGTCCTCAATCTGGTCTTCGGCTGGAAGGGGAACTACTATGGTCCTTTGAGTAGTTGGCGTCTTCTGACGACCTCTTGTTGAGGTCACACATCTTCAACCCCCTCACCCTAGAGTTCATCTGCGCTCCTCCTTCCGAAGCTAGATCAGATCGGCCTCAATGTTAGCGTATCGTGAGCCACCACCTTGCGCCCTCCTGACGTACGCATTGTCAATGCACCCCTCATAGTTTTCACCATCCATTGGTCGATCATCGACATACAGTCGATGAACTCGGCCTCCAATAGGTAGGCTCACCTGACTAGTGTCGCGCCATGCACCCCGCGTAGTTCTTGTCATCCATTGGTCGATCGTCAACACACAGTCGATGAACTCGGCCACCCACAGATAGGCTCACTTGACTAGTGTCATGCGTAACAACGTCGGTCTAAATGTAACACCGTGTTAGTCCTTCATCAAGGGTACTACTCCGACCCGCAGCATCGTGTCAGTCCTTCGACAAGGGCATGGCCTCTATGCTACAATCTTGTAGCACCGTGTCAGTCCTTCGACACGGTCTCCGCCTCAGACTTAGGAGCACTCCACTCCTATTAGGACATGCCATCACAAAGAACTTCTTGCAGCTAGAGCACCCCGATCCTAGCGCTTCTTCGTGACCTCAGCGTTCTGTAGGATACGTCAATGCTTTTCCTTTTTGCGCACCTCTGCTCAAGAGAGATGCCTTTCTCCCTTAGTTCTTCTCATGCCTGAGCGTGTCTGCCCGTGGTTGTCAGCTTCCGGCCGCTGCCAATGTTGGGTGTGTACTTGCTGCTGCAGTCGCACCTGTCCTAGGCTTTTTCCCTGCAGCACATGATGTTCCTCAATTTCCTTCTCCCTCGTCTCCATCGGCGGCCAATAATGCATCTGAAGCACCTCCTATGCCATGCTCGGACTTCTTCATCGTCGGTCCCTTCTCAGCGGCCACCTTCTTCTCCTTCTCCTCGGCAGTTGGAACCTTTTTCGTCGGCTACAACTCTAGGGCTTCTCCTTCCTCTCAGTCTTCATTTTCGTCCTCTCTCGTGCACTTTTGACAAGCATTGACTCCCCCGTGCGTCCATTGTAGACCAGTGGAGCTGTGTGTGGGTCATTTAAGCAAACACCCTTTGGTAATGCACCAACGCCACTTTACATAAACTCTCCTCTTTTTCTTCTCTATTTGTATCTATCTATATAGCCTTTATGAGTAGACCTGCATATAGAAGAGGAGCACAATACTTGAGATATATTAGAAGCTTAACCCTTCTTCCTTGTTGGCTATGCACACGTAGCATGTATGCATGCATGCAAGGCAAGCCTCTTCTTTGTTTCTTTCTTGCTCTTCTCTATTCTTCTTCTTCACAATGCCTTCTATTGTGCTTGTATCTCTTTGTAGTCGTGGTTGTGCGGCATGTTCACGAAGCTGCCGGCGAACTCGCTCACCGCCATCATGACCTCTTCTCCCGCGTGTTGATGAACACGTCGAATTTGATTTAGTAGTAGCAGTCATATTCGATTCCTTCGATCACCAGCACTTCCTCCTCCACTTCCTTCTCCTTGCGGCTCCAGAACATCTTCGGCATCTTCATTGTGGCCACAACGGTCTATGCTCGCATGGTGAGCATAGAAAATGGGGTCGTGCACTAGGGGGATGGCAGTGCCGGCTGGCGCCGGGACTCGAACCTTGCTTTGATACCAAGTGTTGGCCCAAGAACAAGCACACGCACCAGTAGAGAAAAGAAACAGAGGAAAGAAGAAATAAAACAGGGAGGTTGAAGAACTCTACCATAGAACTTAATTTTATTGATGATCTAAGGTTGTTTTTATATTAGATAGAATCGAACTTCAACTAGAAGATAAAAACTAATATGAATAGAGAACAAACTCTAATCCTAATCCAACTAAACTTCTAATCCTACTACATTTTATCTCCTAATCAAGATTAAAGTTCCAATAGAGAGGAATCCATGCATTCCTTTTTAAGGGCTCTCAATCTCAATTTCCCTGCAATCACGCGGTGGAGAGCAAGAAGAAGAACAGGAACCTAATCTAAGTGAGTTTAATGGCTGCTCCTGGGTTGGGAGTCTTTCGATATACAACCCTGCCTCACAAGTTTGCAGAACATGTGATGAAACACACCATTGGACTGTGTGTGAACGAGATGGGATGGTTAGTACTCCAAATGCTCTAAGCACGGAGAGAATAGTAAGACAGATTCCTCACGGATGCAAGATTGTGAAATGCTCGAGTAGTGACCCAATCGCACTAAACGGGAAGGAAAGAAAACCGCGACCACTCACTTCTCCAGAAGCCTCCCATCAAGGGTGCATCGTCCGTCGAGAGAGTGTAGACACGAAAGAAGTTCGAACCGAAGGTCAGTTCACGCTCGATCACAAAATAACTAAAACTCTTCACAACAGATTCGATTTGAAAGCGAAATCAAACAATGAGTTCATATAACGAAAACCATAAATAGTTCAATCGTTCAAAACCGATATAGAAATCCAATCATCAATCCCCAATTACTAACTCTAGATAATCCTACTTAGTTACACATCATGTTCATCAATAATACAAATGGATATAGTTTAGAACATCTCATGCTCTTCGTCTGCAACTATTGTTCGTCAATGGTGTTGTCGTCTTCTCCGTTCCTCCAGCCGGCGACGGAGAGCTAAAAGGGGATCCTCATGGCGACCAAATGATTCTTTTTTCGATATATTTTTGTCTGCCTTCATTGGTCCTTCTTATACTCTTAGCCTTCATTCGACACGTGTCACTATTGTCGAGCCTCATACCGTCCCTTTGATTCTTCTGTTTTGTCCTTGCCAAACATGAGTTGTACAAATTTCTTCTCATTTTTGGCTTTTTTGTCGTCAAGCGATTTCTTGTGCAGGGTCATGATATATTGTCAAGCGAGGGTGTGAAAGATCCTACTCTGAAGTTCCTAAATTAAAAGCATAAACCAGCTGGTTTTAAAAGTGTGAAATGATAGAATTTGGACCATAATGGTATGTGCTTGTTATAAAAAAGGGAATTTGGTGTAGAATGGGACTTTGGCTCAACAAAGAAGCGTGAAAATTGTGTAGATTACAACTTCGAAAGACCTAATATTATGCACTCGATGCATCGCATCAATTTACGTTAAAACCCTCTCATAATGAGAGAAAAGAATTACGAAAGCGAGCAGCAAATCTTTCACTATGAAATAACAGGAGAATGCAAATTTCTTCTCTAATCTCAGCAAAGGAATACCGAAATAATAACTTAAAGAAATAATCTTGGATATAATAGAATACTATTTTCAAAAAATGGGATAGGTGTTATAACGATCTCACCGAAATAACAGAGATTGATGAGAAGGCTACATAGAATCAATGCCTAAAGTTTCGTTGAAAACTGATCAAAACTTGTCTTCGAACGAACTTTGAATATTTCTCACTCCCCCACTTTGTCTCTTCTATTTCATATTTCTCTCTCCTCGATGGCTTTTGTATACGGCCTTTGACTTCTCCTTGCGCAGTTATGCATGCAGTGACATCGGGCAGCGCAAAAGAATTTTTCTCGCATCTGAACCTTCGTGTAATCGTTGTACACCTTTTATATTGTTATAAAACAAACTTGATAAGACTCGAACACATTTTGGAGTTGGACATCAAGTCCTCTTTTTTTAATTTTTCTATCGTTGTGGGCCACAATGTAAAAATAAACTCAACAAACTCCCCATTCTTATTTATGCAGATGGCTTCATCAAACCTGCATGCTTCTTGCAGAACTCAGTATTTTCTCTAGGTAGAGTCTTAGTCATCATATTTGACACATTCTTGACAGTATGAATCTTTTGAAGATAGAATATCTTTTCTTATCTCATCATGAATCCAGTGGTAACAGACATCAATATGCTTGGACTTAGGATGGAAACTAGAATGTTTACTTAGATGTATAGCACTTTAATTATAGTGAATAAGATACTCCTTCTGCTTTACACATAAGTCCCCCAGAAATTATTTCATCTATAAAATGTTCTTGCATGCTTTAGTAGCTGTGATATATTCTACCTCAATCATTGATAGTGCAACACACTTCTGTAATTTAGACTGTCATGAGATTGTTGCTCCTGCAAATGTCATCGAGTAACCAGAAGTATACTTCCTACTATCCACATCACATCCCTTGTCAACGTCAGTATAAACTTTCAGTATTGGATCTGCGTCACCATAACATAAATGCATTTAGAAGTGCCCGAAGGTGTTTGAGAATCCACTTGATTACATCATAATGCTCTCTACCAGGATTTTATAGGAATCGACTGACCACACCAGCTTTATATGCTATGTCTAGCCCCATGCAAACTATTGCTTACATCAGACTACCAATTGCATATGCATATTGTACATTTTTCATCTTTTGTTTCTCAGCTATGTCTGTTGAACATTATCTACAACTCAACTTGAAGTGACTTGCAAGTGGTGGTGACATTATTTTTGCATTTTTCATATTGAATTTCTCCAAGACTTTCTCAATGTACTTTTTTGGAATAACTATAACTTGTGTTGTTCTTGATCACAAATGATCTTCAATTATCTGGTGTTCCAAAAATACTATATCTCTGTTTTTTATAACTTTTCTATCAAAATTATTTCATAATCTATAGTCAAACTCTTCATCTCCATACCCGAGAAAGATACACGGTTTTTGTTTTGGTGTGAACAAAGGCTCTACAACTAAAACTTTAAGATGTTTGTAAGAAATTACATTCTTCTCAATCAAAATTTGCGTAGGTATACCACCATCTAGAATCATTAATGGTGAAAGGTTGATTAGATTAATCACAGTCATCAATGCTTTACCTCAAAATCCTTTTGATAGGGTAAAAGCATACATCTGACATGTTCCTCAATTGTTATGTTCATTCACTTAGTCTCACTATTTTATTAAAGAGTTTTGGGAACTGTCTTCTCAAGTCTGATGCCGAAGATGTTGCAATATTCTTCAGAAGCACATTTGTATTTGTTGCCATTATCTACGCGAACAACTTGAGCTTTCTACAAGTTTCTCTTTAAACTTTGGTAAACATTTCTTGAACTTTGTCAACACCTCATCTTTGTATGTTATAGGAATAGTCCAAACTCTTCTACAATGATCATAAAATAAATGTAATAAAATAAATACAACCACAAAGAATTTTATCTTTCATATAACAAATGTTAGTATGCACAAAATCAAGTACATGCAAATTTATAGATGGAGTTGTATTAAACGTAACTCTAGTCTGCTTACCAGCTAAATAATGCACACATAAATCAAGAGATGTATTTTTTTATATCTGGAAGTAGATTTTGTTATCTCGATATCTCTAAAGTTCTTTCTTGCCTATCTAGCCAAGTCTTTTGTCCCACAACACGAGGGGAGACATGTCTTCAGTCATGTTTATTTCACTAGTGCGTTGTTGTGCTTCAGTCTTATAAAGTGTATAGTTCCTTTGTCATTTCACCAGAAGTAATGAACCTCTATTGAGTTTCCACACCCCCACATTGAAGTTGCTTTCATAGTCTTCCTTATATAATTTTTCAATTAAAATTAGGTTCAACCGGACATCAAGTATATGTCTCACATCTTTCAACATGATCTTACAGCATGTGTTGGCCTTCAACTAAATATCACCAATGTTAGCAATTAGGGACTCAAACTTGTTTCACGTCTTTACTGACCTAAATGTAACCACTGTATATGTCGAGAAGACATCTCTGCAAGGGGTAACATGAAATGAAGCTGCAATATCTAAGACCCAAAAAGAGTCTTGACTTATAACATTGACACAAACTTCTTTAGTAAGAAGGTATGCATCACTAGATGTAACTACTGCAAGGTTATTTTCATCACTTGCCTTCTTCTCCTTTTCAATTTCATTAGATCCTTCATGTAACTTGTCATGCTTTAATTTTTTGCACTATTTCTTCAAGTGTCACGGCTTACAAGATTTTTTGTGGTCTTCGATTTTCCTCTAGGACCTCATTCAATCACGACTATGATAGTTTTTCTATTTGCTTCTCCCATGATCTTCCACAATTAACGCTTCTAATGAGTTGTTGAGTCTATCTGCTTGACTTCTTGTCTCTTCATTAAATAAGCTATTCTTGAAATTTTCTAAAGACAACTTTCCTACTGAAGCATAATTATTTAGAGACACAATGATTGTTTTCAACTATCAAGTAATGAACTCGGCAACAGTAGTATAGATCTCATCATCAAACATGAATTTGATTGAGGCCAACTTGTTAATCAATTCCTGAAATCTATACAAATGTTTTGCAATAGTATGATCATATTTATACTTCAGGTTAATAATTTTCTTCATCAATAGCACATTCCACAGTGATTTGCGCTCGTACATCTCTTGCAACTTTTTCTAAATTTCATTAGGCTTATCAATATTTGCAATATGATGAAAAATCTTATCATTGACCCACTGTCGAATTTGTGCAATTGTCTTGATCTTTAATCTTACCCACTTTATGTCATCCATGACACTGGATTTTGCAGCATCACCTCTGATTGGATCATAAAGATCTCTACTATTCAGATAATCACTCATTTGAGATTTCCAAATAGAAAATTTGGTCTTGACAACACAAGCATCCGATTGGGAGTATTATTGTCCTCCATTAAATTTATGCAATTTAATCATTTTACTTTGATATCATTGTTGAGAAAAGGTTGAACAAATATTTTTTATATTATATTTTTTCTAATGCATAAATTTAAAGGAATGATGACAATAATATAGACAATTAAATTAGACCAGAGGAACATAAGATTTACATAGAAAATCTCTCAAGATGAAAGGAAAAAATCATAGGAGTGGGCAACAAATCTTCAATGAAATAGCAATATGATACAAAGTTTTTCTCTAATCTCAGTAGAAATATAGAATCTTGGATCTTACATAATATTATCTCTAGAAAATGGGATATGTGTCAGAACGATCTCATCGAAATAACAGAGATTGATGAGAATGCTGCAAAGAATCAGTGTCTGAGGTTTTATTAAAAATGAATCAAAACTCGTATCTGAATGAACCCTAAATATTTTTCTTTTTCCCATTTGTCTCTTCTCTCTCCTATTTCTCCTTCCTCAATGGCTTTTGAACGCGGCTTCAACTTCTCCCCGCGCGACTATTCGTGCAGCGGTAGCAGGTAGTGTAAAAGAATTTTTCTCGTGTCTGAACCTTTGTGCAATCATTGCACACATTTTATATTGTTGTAAAACAAACCTGATAAGACTTCAACACATTTTGGAGTTGGACACTAAGTCCAATTTTTATTTTTAACTTTTCTATGTCTATGTGGGCCCAATATAATCATAAGGTCAACAAAAGTTAAAAAGAATAGGACTTCAATGAATTTGGCTTGGTCCTAAGATAAACATAAAATTTCTTCTCTTGTAGCACAGTGAAATTGATGCTTTGCATTAAAGATTTAGGCCAAAAATCCATAAGTTCCCTTTAGATATTAAATTTAGGCAAGAAATGAAACAAAAAAGAAGTATTCAAAAATATCCCTCACCCTATTAGTAATAATTCAAAGTAAGACTAATAATCAAAGCAATATGTATTAACTTTGATAAAGTCCCTTGATGATCTTCAAGTTCTAAAGAACCAAATCTAATCTCCAAAGCCATCAAAAAGTGAGTCCAAGAACCAAGTTATTTACTTATATACATTCATTGGTACCATTGTAAAGCATAACTTTCAAATGCAAAAGTTGCAATTATAATACAATTATCCTCAACTATATTATAAAGATTTAAGTTCTACTTTAAATATTCGTCCAAAGGAACCTCTCCATGAAATTATGGTATTTCCAATTTAACATTCGTTAAAATTCTAGAAAGGGACCAGAACGTAGATTCCAAAACATTATCCAAAGTAGTATCATTAGCATTATGATGATCATAAGTAGAATCCATAAGTTGGGACAATCGATGATATTTCATATTCATTGTATTGATATTCTCATTAATCTGTTAAAATTATTGTTCTATGAATTGTTAGAGATTGTCCATTGTCTTTTATGGTAACGCCTCAATCAAAAAAGATTTGAAATTTAATTTAATGGGAGGTCAATAGTTATATGAGGAAACCAAGTGTCCACAACCTTTAGAATTAATTTTAAATTTCATACTATGGGAATTTAATACCTATTAATTTCATTTAATTGCCCTCATTAGAATTTTATTTTCTCTTCTTTTTCCTCTTCCTCTCAACTCTGGTTCTTTCTTTCTTTCTTCTTTTTGTTTCTTCTCTTCATCACGTGTTGGATGAATGGATAGAAGGTGGAGCAAGGAGGGACATTGACAATTCTACAGTGGTTCAGGGACGTTGCGGTGCATATCAAAGTTAGGATGAATTCAAGAAATGATCCATCGCCAAAAAAGTGTGTCTCCCGAGATCAAACAGTAAAGTCTTTAATGTTCTAATTTAGTCTTTGAGTCAAATCCCAAACCCAATGCTATCCTAAAATTTGATCCCCATATACATGCATACAATTTGATTATCCAACGGATTGGTATGCTAAAGATTTATTTCTGTATAAGTATGGATGCTCCTTCACATCAAGTAAACAATTGTTCTTGTTGTTCATTTTCTTCACTTCATATTGTCTCTTGTTATCAACAGAATAGTGCTTCATGACTCTCATATGATCTTAATGAAAATTCTTATCAACTCAAACCATCCATCAAATGTTAGTTTAGAATTTATCAGGGTTATTTACATAAATCAATACGGCCATATCCACTAATATGATCGGATCGAAACATGATCGATCGACCAATATGGTCGTATTCGTCAATATGGCCGGGTCAAAATGCCATTGGACAAATTATGCGGTATGCATTCCAACTTGATACGATTGTATTCATGAATACGATCAGACTGTCAAATGTTCAGATTGTTTGATATGGTTGTACTCTCACAATATGGCTGACTAAAATCTCATCAGCCATTAAATTTATTTTGTGTACTCTCACCCAATACGGTCGTATTGATCCATATGGGTCTACCATTTTGATACTTTGCACAATGTAATTCTGTATGAAAAGTGTGTCAAATATCCATTCTTAATTTCTTTATATCACCTCGGAGTTACATCACACTCCTATCAATTGACTCTTGATTTCCAAATTGCTAAGAATCTTGAATTCATCAAAGACTAAAAGATAGCTAATAGGCTAATAAAGATAAAGTTAAAAAATTGAGGGATGTCATACTCTACACGATTTACCATTACCGAGGGACAGGTAGTACAGTTGAAGTCAACACAATGAAACTACATGGTCGGTGAAGGCAAAAGACTGTCGTCATTATTCTTGTTGTGTGGGACTCTCAAGCCCGTGCAACAAAAAAAAATTCACACAAGGTGTGTGATGGATCCTTCCCTAAGAAAAGGGCACTTGCCGTGGCTTGATCCCTCACTTGCCTACCAGCTTATGGTTGTATTATATTTATGGCATACCGTACAAAGTGAAAAGTTATTCCATTATAAAGAAACCAAATAAATTTAAAGAAAAACTTTCAAGCTTATTGATTTATCAAATTCTTAATGATGATTATTGATTTGGCAATCCTAAATGAGGATTACTAAAATCACCGATTTTCAAATGTTGATCATTGAATTACCAATTTCTATTGACCATGCCATTGTATCGCCCTTGATTGAATGTTATTGTACTCCCATTGATCATTAAGTTAAAGAAATGATGATGGATTATTGATTATTACCATTTATCAATGATTGCACGACACTCTACTTAATTACCGATTTAAGACTTATGATGTTCTACATTTGGTCTATCATCACTTATAAGTCATTCTATTGCTACATTGAATCATTGTTCATTAAGGAAATGGCATGGGCATGTTTCTTATTATAAGATGAATGGTTATTCTTATTGTTATGTTATTCACACAAGATTTTCAAAAGCTTAGGGAGAGGACCTCTTTTGCATTGATCCCTGCAGGTACTTGATTTCTTGTTTGGTAGATTAATGGTGTGTGTGGTAATGAGGCTCTCATGGTTGCTACACATGGATAAGGACTCCTTTTTATTTTCACTATGTTATACGGCGTGTCGAACTTTGAGTTGTAATAACTACACGTATGGATACCATTGGAGTATATACTATAAGGTCGTATTTTGATGATTGTTGATTTGATGACTTCCACATCTTTTATATTATGTTTCGTCTATGTTATTATTTTATTCTTTCATTGATGTGTCACCATTATTGACTAGTCATGGTCAAGAGAATGGTCAAGTATTGTATAGTAGTAGAGCCTACGAGAGGAGGCTTTCCCACTTGACAAGGGTCAAATTTTGGGACATTACATTTATATTATTGACTTTTGTGTTCCTTTAGCCATGAATGTAGGAATGATTATTTTGAATCTAGTAGAACAAGAGCACCAATATGTTAGCAACAGCACACAATAAATGACCCAACTCATAGTTTCATCGGTCCATATATAAATGGAATTCATGATTTCTCCTTCTCTCTCACTTATTTATTTCTAATATTCTCTTATAGATCTAAGGTTCCAAGAGATTAGGGTTTTGAACCTTGGGACCTATTGAATGTTTCTTGCTCCAAATCTCCATAACTTAGGCTATGTTTGGATTGAAGGAGTAGGAGGTGTGGAGTGGGATTAAGAAAGACACTCTTATTTGGATAGAAATTTTAAATAAAGAGGAGGGGGTTTGGACCCCTCAAGCTACTTAAAATCAATTCCACCAAATTTGGTGGAACTAGGAGGGGTTATATTTTTCGGATGATTTTGCTCTTCATCATAATTAAATTTGATATTTATTTTTTTGATGTACTAAGGAAAATCTTCCTTTTAAATATTTACATTTTTTTCCCCACCCCTCCGTCCAAACAAAATATAGATTTCATAATATCTCCCTACCATTTCTTTCCCATCTCCTCTTCTTCTTTCCCTCCACACCCCTCCATAAAAAAAAGCATGAGAGTTGTCATGGACCTCATGTTGTCTTCTTCTTTCTTACTATAATTAGAACGATGAAGCTTTCTTGGTGAAGAGATCCCCAAGAAGGACCTTCCCTCGCTGCTAAAGATCTACACTTAAGATATGGTTTTCGAGCATCATTTCTCCAAGAAGAAAATGATAAGAGTATATATATTTGATAACTAAGAATGAGGTTCTCATTTTCATACCTTCTTATATATAAACTTTGTGTTCTCATATAGAAGATATCATAATTGTGTTTGTTTTAATTTTGATAAAAAAAAAATACAAGACACCTAGGCCCCGTTTGGGGATGGGAACCAGGTCAAAACTTGGATCTGGTTCTCGGCGGTTCTGGCAAACAGATGCAAAAAAAAAATTGTAATCATTACCAAAATCAAGTTCTCATCAAAGCTCACATGACCATAACTTGGTTGGTCTGAATTATTGTCAATGGCAAGAACTTGGCTTGGAACCAAGTTTCTCCTTTTTTTTCTTTTCACTTTTTTCAACCTTTTATTTTTTACTTTCTTTTTTCCTTAACTTTATTTTGGGTGTTATACTTTTATATTATCTCAAATTTTTAATTAGATCATCCTTCTAACTAAGTCACTTAATTAAGATATTATTATACTAATTTACATTATTATATTTAATTATGATATTATTTGATATCAACTTTTCTTTTTATTATAATATGAGTTTTTTACGTTACATTATTACTTTTAATTAAAATTAAATTAAAATATCATTTGCTCTTTTTTTTAACTTATTTTGTATTGTATTTTTTGTTAGTTCGACTTTAATCAAATCTTAAATATTTTACTTAATACATGAAGTTATTATTTGATATGATAATACATTAAATTATATTTTTATATGCAATTAAGTTATTAATTGATGTTATTATTTTTTGCTTTTATCTTATTTTTTGTTCTTGCATTGCTTTTCATTTTTAACTTTGTTTTTTTGTTGTTACATATTTTTTTCTTATCTTAATTAGTTTTTAGTATTAATTTGTATGTTAGCTCACTCTTCATCAAATTATAAAAAGTTATCTTTAATGTGTAAAGGAATTATTTAATATAATATTACATTAAATTCTATTTTGTTATTTAAATAAATAAATTGTTATTAGTATTAGTATTTTAACATAATTTATTATAAATTACTCAATAATCATATAAAATAAATAATAATAAATTATCATAATTATATATTTAATTTAATATTTTTTATCTTTTAAAAATATAATTATTTTTTAATTCTAAAAGTTCATTCAAACACTCATCGAACTAAAATATCTAATCAACTTTTTAGTTCTTCGTCATTACACTTTTTCATCCAAATACTATATCAGAATTTATTTGTCTAATCGGTTAATTCTCGAGAACTACAAGGAACTTAAGTTCCTACATCCAAACGGCACTCTAAGTTTTTTAGTCTTATTTGACTATTTAGTTATAAAGTCGTTTAGGAATTTTGGTTTGCTTCTATGTCTCTTAAAATCAATTACATATATTTTGGTTTTCTACATAACTATTGTATTTATTTTAAGGATGTAACTAGTATATTTGACTATTTAAGGTCGTCATACAAGTGTTCACATAGCTGCCTTAATCCGGTCCATATTGATCAAAGATCAGGTGGTGAGTTTACATTTATTTGTTTGTTCTATATTATATATGTTATTCACACTTATATTTATTAATTTGTTCTATGTTATATATATTATTTGCACTTGACAGGAGACAGGAGGACCAGGTGTTGTTTTTTCTTCTTTTTTTTCAGTAAAATATTTCTTTTTTTCTTTTTCGCATTTAAAGAGCATTGAATGTTGAAGTTAATGTCTCCTAACAAACTCATCTTCTAAAATAAAAGAAAAGAAAGTGAGATTTCTTTATGTATATTTTCAAGGTGTTGATCCTAAGCTAGATTCAGGACTGAGCTTATCTATGAGCAACTAGATTTCACTACAGTTGCTGTGAACAACTACTACTAATAACGACATTTTGAAATCTAGCGAGTTTCCCGGGTGGATTTGGTTGCCCAGTTCAGGCAGCTGCTGGATTTCCCAATGGCTCCCGCCCTCTCTACGACTCTTATCCATAGATTCCCCAGGTTTCCTTAGATCGTGTCCGTATCTGTCTTCCCTCACGCACCATAAGATAAACTACTGGCGACTGTTCACATAAAACAGAGACCCGACTCTGCAAGTTCCATGTCTTCTTTCTCTCTCCTCTCTTTCTGGGTCCCATCGCAATCCCCTCCTCCTCTTCTCATCCACAACCTCCCCCCCGGTCCCCTCTCTTTTCCTTCGACTCTTCTGCTTACCCCAGGGGTAGGAGCCGGGGAGGGGACGAGCGCCTGCCCTTCCAGAAGAGTACCTCGTCGTCGGGGTTGGTGGAGAAGCCCGTCTTCGGGGAGCTCAACAGCCCTGCTCGCCGGCGGCATCTGGCGGACAATTTCTTCGACGATATATTCCCCGGTAGCGATCAGTCCGGCAATTCGACGCCGAGGAGGGCTGAACAGGACGTGTTATCGCCCACGCCGGGCTCCCGGGTCCTCAGCCCCAACAGGCCTGTTCCTGTAGGAGGGTCCTCGCTACTCCCGCGACACAGGTTCTTCCACCTCTCTTCTCTCTAATGCGTAAAAAAAACATTTGGATTCCGGTTCTTGATAATTTTTGCGTTAATTTAATGTCTGTGCACAAATACAGTTGACAGAATTTTTTATACGTTCTTGAGTAATTTCTGTAATCTGATATTGAATGCTTCCCCACATTTGTAGAAGTTGTTGATTTAATTTGAAAGATTTGATGCAGGTTGTGCTAATTTAACTCCTGTACAAGAATGGTTACAGACTATTAGTAATTGATATATTCTCTTCTGCAATCTGATATGATCATTCTGCTTTACTACATATTTTTCTGAAAGTTGTTAATTTGATTTGAAGTTGTCTTACCATTAGAGTTTATAACCTAAAAAGTTTCATCCTTGCAGCCTCCCTGTGAAGGTAGTGAAAGGAGTAGAGTATCCGTTCCACAGTGCTCGCATACAGCCGTCTACATTCAAGATTGAAGATGGTGGTGCTCCTGAATTCCTGTACATGCCGAATTCTTCTCCTTATGCGGATGAAGTATTAATAGAGCCAAAGAGTGCTGGAAAAGTGTTCAACAATCTTAGCCCTTTAACTAGACAACTTTCTCAGGACATGGATGAGGCTTCAAGCATGGAAAGCCAATCTCAGAAAGATCGAATTAGCTTAGAAAATTACATAAACAGCAAACAGTTCCATTTCTCAATATATAAGTGGGCAGGTAAAGGGGTATCTCTTAATCTTCCTTCCAACTCTAAAGAAGGAACCGATCCTGTAAGCAGAATGAGAAGACTGGCTGAAGTTGTCATACAGTCAGTCGACATGAAATATGATGATGATAAAGTTCCGGCTGCGACTGGAGCGCCTAATAATCAAAGTGAGAACAAGGATAAAACTTTACCAAATGACATCCCCATGGATAGTAAGGATGGAGAAAATTTGATAATGACAGAAGACACTTCACCTCTTGAGACTGGCCCAAAGAATTCGAGCAGAGATTTAACCGAAAATTCTGGTATATACTCATAGTTTGACCTTTTCATATCATTTCTAACATTGATACTTGTTTATAGAGCATGATCATGTTTCTTGTTTTGTTTTATTTTGTTTTACTAGGTAAAGGCATGATGACCACCAGCAATGAAGATGTTCCTGCTACTATATCTGACCCAATTAAACCTCGGTTAAGAAAGCTAAGTCAGTTGCTCAGTGATTTTTCTGAAGAGAAAGGTACAAGATCATCAGAAAAATACCTGTCTGCTTCTTTCGCGAACTGGGTTCGAGTGTGATTTCCTTTTTTTTTTTATTATTATGGATGTAGGAATTGAAGAGACAACTACACAAAATGTACCAGAAGAAAGTTTCACTGGAGGCCCGAGAGATCAGCCAAACATTAAAGATGAATATAAAGCTAATAAGAAGAGAGCACAAGATGAAAATAAGACAGTACCGGTCGAAGCAGCAGTTAATCATGACATTCAAGATTTCCCAGCAGTATCAGAAGATAAGGTTCCTGGAAAGAAAGCAAAAGGAAAGGTAAAAGATTTCATCAAAATATTTAGTCAAGAAGGTTCACCGAAGCGAAAAGCCACATCCGAAACTGAGGATAGGAAATCCAAAGGAAAAGATAGAACCAAAAATAAAGTAGATGAACAAATCAACATGTCATTCGTAAAGGAAGAGGAGGAAGTGAAAGATAGCTACACAAGGATAGAACAACCTTCCGTCGCTGCCGCCGTCGAAGTATGTCAGTCGTATTACCAGAAAATAGATTGAATTCATTCTTAAACTTTCTTACATGATATTGCCATCATTTTAGCTGAACGAAACATCAAAGGAGGATGTGATACATCATTTCACTGGCATATCTGATGTCCACACAACTGATGGTACTCCAACTGAAAGGGATGATAATTTACAGCCAAGCTCTGGTCAGTTTCCTCTTCATGAATTCATATGCTCTTCAGTTTTCATTCTATTAGTAGTTTTACCGTGGGCATGAAAATTTAGTATTTGATAATGGTTTATATATAGGAGAAGTTGATATTCAGAAAGGAACTGAGTATGTGAATCTGTTCTTCAAAAGGAATTCTTATACTAACCATTTCAACAATTTGTCATAAATAAGAGATTTGTGCCAGTTTGTCATTAAGTTCGACTAAATTCATTTCCTCTTTGATAGAATCGGTGAAGGAAAGCATCAATATTTCATTTGAGGAGTCTCCCTATGAAGATTTTGAAGGATGTTTGGTATGATATTTTCTTTATCTTATCTTTGTTTTACCTTTTCTCAAAGATATCGTAGCGATTATTTTGCATCATGATTTATCTATAATTTTCTTGACCATTTTTGAAATAGCATAGTGGAAATAAATGCAAAAACAGCTTTACGATTCTTGTTCACCGAGGTTCTTAATGTGGTCATTAAGTTGATAGTCAGATGATCTTAAGAGGAATCTCATTAATTGATTGAAAAAATTTAACCGTGCTTTATACTGCACATTTATGATAAATCACTCTATTTATCTTCATGGACCTTGTTTGCTTTACAGGATTATTCTTGACATTTCCATTCTGCTTCTAGAACAAATTAGTCTTCTGCATTTTAGTTGCTCATCCTTTTTATTTGCAGGTTGAAGAAGTCTCTCAAGACCAAAATGAATCGTTACAGGGAGAATCAGAACAAGATCAGATAAAAGTAAGCATATCAATTGCATTTGGCTGAATGTGATGTTGCGCTATTGCTGGAGAAGTTTGAACTTAGTTTGTTCCTTGCAGACTGCTGATGTTAAAATACGCGAGTGGTCGAAAGGAAAAGAAGGAAACATCCGCTCGCTGTTGTCCACTCTACAATATGTGAGTTTGGCCTTGTTGATTACATACGAAGAAGTTAGAATTTTGAACAATCTACTGAACAAATTCACTGGGGGATAAAACTTGACATGGTCCATTCATCGAAAATAATTGAGTTGGTCTGTAATTATCCTAAAAGATGCTGATGATCTTATCAAATAATTATGCCAGAGATGTAAGATGCCATTACATGATTGATGATAGAGGTAGAAAATTTTAGTTAAAATATATGTTGGGTTGTATGAAACATGGTGAAGGAACCAATCATGGATATCGTGATGGTTAGAATGCCATCCAAATAACTCATCTGATGTTAGCACTCCTTAATAATCTTTAGGTCCTTTGGCCGGAGAGTGGATGGAAGCCGGTTCCTCTTGTCAATATAATTGAAGGAAGCTCTGTGAAGAGATCTTATCAGAGGGCTTTGTTGTGCCTTCATCCAGATAAACTACAGCAAAGGGGTGCTGCAATGCATCAAAAATATATTGCAGAAAAGGTCTTTGACATCTTGCAGGTACTTGATGAGTAGAAAACATTTAGCTTAACATTAGTTTCAGAATGTTGTTGATATCCTTGTTGTACTTTTCTGCAGCAATGGAATTAAAGTTAATATATTTTTTTATGCAGGAGGCATGGGATCAGTTCAATTCTCTCAGCGTATTCTGAGTCATCAGATACAAATATACTCCTATTTGGGTACTGTTAAGTGTACAAAAGGTACAGGTTTGTTGTGTATATTTAAGATGTATACATGATATTGGTTTCTAATATGAGTAGGAGCAAGGAATTTTTCTGTTTCAACATTTTTAGCAGTCATAAACAACCATCTGTCAGATGTAGTAAGCTGCAATTTTTTGCAGAATTGGTGTTTCAGACATGAATCATGAGAAGCACTTGCAGATATGTCTGATATTGTCTGATACCATCTGAGCAACAATTACTGATTCATTAATGAAGAGTCTTAAATGAGCTTTCAGAATCCTGACAAACTTGATTAAATTCGGTCCTGTTATTTCTGTTGCTCTTGTTTTCAGAAACTTCAGCCTGCAGCAATGGACCAAAGTAATATATATTTAGGAAGTCCAACTGAAAAACAAAACAAAGTGAGGGCTCTTTTTTTTAAGCTGTTTTGTTCTACTTTTCTATTTTTAAAAAAATTTCAATCATATTCTAAGAAAATAGAATCATTTGGTCGATTTTAAATAAATTGTGGGTAAAATTATAAATTAGGTTATACACACTCATATATATATATAAATATATATATATATATATATATATATAATATATATATATATATAAGCTTTTATTTTAAGTTCAAAATATTAATTTTTCGAAGTCAATTCTCTTTGGACAGAGGCGTATTTTTTGTTTTCTAATTTTTAATCTATCACTGAAAACGAAGAATTATTTGTACTCGTCAATTATTATTATTATTATTATTATTATTATTATTATTATTATTATTATTATAGCGATCATGTGATGGTGTTATTTTGTCGGCTTTGGCGGATGGGGAATTGACCCGTTGTTGGACCCAGAACCGAGCATTTAATTAACAAAAGGCCGCGAGTCCCCTGCGGTTTGTACCGTTAGACGCAGCCTTTTATTTATTTATTTATTTTTCTTTTCATTTTCACAACAAATTAATATTATAATCACGAAAAGTGACATATTATTGTCTGCTTGGTTGCACAAATGAAGCTATCTCTGAGTAAATTTTATAAAGAAAAATATTTGAATATATTTGCATGAAAATTTTGAGTTTAAATAATTTATATGCAACTTATCTCTCTACATATATATATATATATATATATATATATATATATATATATATATTAATACAAAAAATTGACTTGTCAAATCTATTATTAATTATATATTAAAAGATTAAAATGTGTTGGATTTAAAAAAGATTTAAACTTCTTAACCACAAACATTTGGTACACACATGATTTTGACCTTAAAGTTGTCTCTTATTGAAAGGGAGAGTGCAACTCTCTCATCACAGGATTGTTTTGTTTGATGTAAGGAAAGAGAATGATATTTATCAGTTAAAATATTAAATCTGTTTTGAAAGGAAATAAAACTTCTAGATTTCACCTTTTCTGTTAGATAATTCTTTTTTTTTAACTTTTCTGCATAAATGAAATTTGATTTCTGCATTGCCACCCATTTTAATTAAAAAAAATTATATTTTTCTTTTACAGTCTATTATTTGCTTATCGCACACTTTCTTATATCATAGACTAAATAATTAATCAAACAACAACTACACTTCGAAATATCTTTTTAATTTACACAAAAATGGAATCTAAAATGATTTCAGGTTTTTTTTTGTTATTGGGCTGTGTGAATTCATTCTTATGAATTCCATCCCCCAAAGGAACCGGACATGATATATATTTTTTATATTATTTTTTCGTTGGTACTAAATTTTAAAGTTTGATTTACTTTATATCTTTACTACAATATTTTTGTATGCACTTCCCCCATAGTTTACTGACCAAATGGCGTCAATAGGAAAAACAAGAATCTTCATTTATCCTTTTAACTTTATCATTGTAAGGATTATATTTGTAAGCGAACACAAGAGACAGTTTTTTGTGCTACAGTGTTTCTTGCTCTTCACAGGATGCAATGGCACCCTTTTTGACAATGGTGCCACACTTTGACCATTGACCCTTCTACATTTTTTCTCTCAAATTACACGAACCTTTGAACGAGATTAAGGCTATGTTTAATATCAATAACAGATTAATAAGCGGATAGCAGTTTAAGAGCGGATAGAAAATTATTTAACGGATAGCGATCAATTATTAGCGGTTAATATTTAGTGATTCGTTAAGGTGATAATAAAAAATATTTGATAAATATAATGGTGAAATTAATTGATAATTATAAAATGACGTAAATAAACTTAATACATTAATATGATAAATTATTTTATTTATAATATTATGTAATTTCTAAAAAAATTTTATGTGATTTATGATAATTAATTTGGAGTAATCTTTTTAAATAAATATACATGCATAAATAAAAAATCTAAATTAAAAAAATTGTATGTATTGATGTCAATAATATTTAAATACAGACAAGTATTTATGGTTATTACATAGCTCAAGTTCTAATAGAAGTTCTAATAAGAAAGAAGGGGTAAATTGGATATAAAAGTTCAACCTCTATTTTTCATCCGCTAAACGTTAATGAAAATAGCCTACCACTCAACCGCTAACCGCTAACCTATAAAATAATTTACCAAACACTTTATTCTAAAAAAATAGCGATTTGACCAAGTCAAACCTCTAAACTCTAATCTAAACTCTATTTTTTTAGTTGCCAAATACAACCTAAATATACGAAAAATATTTATAAGTGGTTGATATAATTTTGGAAATTCATTTAAAAACAGGAAAATATATAGTTTCCGAACTACATTAGTTAGGAAAAGTTTGTTTGGTTCAATTAATGTTTGTTGTTTGGTATTATTCACATGTTCTTGGACTCCTCAATATTTAATGGTAACCAATAATAATAATAATAACTATTATTATTATTATTATTATTATTATTATTATTATTATTATTATTATTATTATTATTATTATTATTATTATTATTATTATTATTATTATTAATTAAGAATAAAATTTAGTAATATTCAGAATTATTAATATTTAATAAATTTATTATTCGAATGAGTGCGATGAAAATAAATTTTAATCAAATTAATCACTTCAAAAATTGAATCAAAAGCTCTTTATACAGTTCAAACTCCTAACTGTGATATATTAAACTTATGATTACTGAATGTATAATTAAAATTTTCGAACCTGCATAATTTAATTATCTACCATATATTTTGGGCATCCATTTGCACTCCTTTGAATATATAAATTTTATTAGTTAGACTAAAATTTAAGTATTACTTAAAATGTTACTAAGTACTTTTTTATTGTTAAATATAACATAATTATAATACATAAATTGTACAGCACTAACTACTAGGACTTATCTATATATATTTCAATTATATCTAACAAATCATGATTAGGTCCACAGTTCATTATTGCTGCCATGATTTCATGACCTTTAAGCAACATTTTTCTATCATTTGTTCAGTAGAATATTTTTTTCTGATTCCTATGCAATCATTAAAATAAAGATGATATAAAACAAACAAATGATTAAAGTGTTAACAAGTTTTTTTTTTCCCAAAAGGAGATCAAGTTCAATTATTTCACTATTCGATTCCAAATTCCTAAGGTCCAAGTGAATGAATTGTTGTCATCCACTAACTCAAACTTTGTGATAATATTTTATGTTATTTTGTTTCTCGATTTCTTCTCTCCATCAATTAGTGTCCACTGTTATTAATAGTGAAACATGTGGAGCGTGAGAGAGAGAGAGAGAGAGAGAGAGAGATCTCCCAAGTCTCAAGGGTTGAATGGTACGGAGAGCAGTCCCCCAAGTCTCCAATCACAAGGCATCGTCCTTTTAACATTTGGCTTCGATTGTAGTTAACATCTCACTTTTTTCAGCACACTGTTACTAATTAATTTAGGTGCAAGTTTCAAAATTAATAATAAGAATAGTTGTTGATCGTCCTCTCCAGTCTCAACGAAATTTGAATCATGATGATCAATTATTTATTTCTCTTATTATTTATGGATTTTTCGTATTATCATGATGATCAGTTACTTACTCCAAGACATTCTTATTCCACAATAGTCTATAATCAATAAGTAGATTACTAATTAATAGTAAAGTCACTTGATTTTAAGTTACTAATCAAGGACTTTCTCATCCACTTATAAAACATACCTTGAAAAAGAAAAATAAAAGATTCAAAAATTATACTATACGATAATACAACAGAAGTTAGAGAACTACAAAGATATAAAACTCAAATTGGAAAATTACTAGGAGAAGGATAACCAAAAATATTCATTTCAAAATTATTAAAACTATTTATTATAAACGGCCTTCACTTATAAAAGAAATAATGAAATATGTATTTTGAACATTTAAGGCTGATTTTTAAGGTATGACGATAAAAATAAATAAAACCTTCAAAGATTATACTATACGATGAACGTATAAGAACTACGAAAATACAAAAAATTAAATAGAAAATTTATTAGGAGAATGATTTGAAATATCCTTTTGACAATTACGAAAATAATTTATTATAAACGTCCGACACCGTTTTTTAATTGAAAAATTACAACTAACATATGGATCTCAACTTGGAAAGAGTAGTGCTCTAGTAAAAGTCGTATATTATAACATTGGAACATCTTTAAACAATTCAGATCTTTTGTTCCATCTCTTCACTTACGATTTTATATTCAAACTTTATGGCCTAAATTAATGTTCAAATTTGATGTAGAATGATTCATCGTTTTAATCGAAAGAAAAAAAAAAACACAAAGCAAGCTTACCATTGCCATATGGCTAATTCGGTTGGTCTTAATACACCATCATGACAAGTTTGGATACGCAATATAATTCGTATGAACTTTGAAGAAAGAATAGAAATCATTTTTTTCTGAAATCTATAATTCCATATTTAATTTGTACAGGTTGTGGGAAGTCATAAAAGTGACCTAGGTATCTGCAAAAAGTTTTTGCTTTGTCCTGTCTATGTTAAGTTCAAAAGAAAAAGGCATTGAAACGAGGGAACATATTTTTTTCCTTTTTTATATCACATTAACATTTAAGAACAGAAAAACATGCAAAACTATGTCATATAGGTATATTTTAGATGAAAAAAATATATAGTTTCCATCTTTAGTATAGATCTACTGGTTTTTTGAGTAAGTATATAGATCTACTGATTTAAATTAATGCTGATGTGAAGCATCTTAATTATGAGTCATTTGTAGCTGCTAATTATCATAGATATCTAATATTTAATATTCTTATTTTAAATATTTTTCTTAAATATTAATTTTAATATATTTTTAAAATGAAATGATTAATTATCTAGTAAAAGTAAAGCACATGAGGCCGAATATAAAAGCTCAGATAGGCCAGGAGGAGGGCACTTTTGTCAAAAGAGGGCATCATTTGTGGTTCGTCCAACATTCGCTAGATTATTTGCAGCCCCATTAGCTTTCCGGGAGCAATGTTTACAAGACAAACTTTCAAAAGATGCCGCAATATGAAGTAGATCTCTGGTAATACTCCAGAATCTCCACGGTGTTTGGATTTTATGATTAAGGATTTGAATGAGATTCAGAGTTGGATTTCAAGATGATGTGTTGGTATCCCTGTGATTTAGCTGCCTTGATACCCTCTAAAGTTCCCCGCACTTCTGCCTCCAAGGTTGAGGACGCATCATGCCTAAATGCTCATGCAGCCATATAGATCCATGTGTGTAGTTCGTGTAATAAATCTTGTTACCCCAGCTCTAATGAAAGAGCCATCAAAGTTAATGTTATCTCTTGAAGGGGAAAGGGGCTCCCACCGGACCGTAATTTGGTTTTGAAGGCGTGTTGCCTCAGAGTAGTGGTGCACCACATACTTGTTATAGCCAGCCAAAGCCTTACACTAAACTGTCGGAATGATTCTCATTCGTGATTTGAATAGCACATCATTCCTTAAACTCCACAGAACCTAGAGAGAAAGCAAAAAGATAACGTAGTTTACACTTAGAACTATGAGCCAACAAGGAACCCTCTTCCACTAGCGATTAGTATTTCAATTGCCCCTATAGGTAAATTTGTTGGCTACTTGTGTCCCAAAGAGGGTCCAAAGATCAGATACTACAGAACATATGAAAAATAGGTGTTGAACAAACTTCAACTCCAAACCACATAAGGGACATGAGGGATTAAATAGTCACATAGTCCCTGATAGGTAGTCTATTGTGCAATAATTTTCACAAGAAAATATGCATTTTAGGAAAGATATCAAGCGACCATATTGTTTACCACTTCGGCCTCTCAATTTCTGGCGATTTGTCAGCCTACGATATATAGAGTAATAGACAAAACATGTTGAAGCTCAACCATGGGTATCATGAATCCATAACCACTTATCATCATAGGCATGAGCAAGTATAAAAATAGACACAATTGCAACAATCAGTTCAGTACTAAAGCATTGATTCAATAAAAGCAAGTTCAAAGTATTATCAGAGTGAAATCATTCATGTTGAATCTAGGATCCCGAGA